>VACF01002269.1:0-122425 GCA_006891605.1 Pleurozium schreberi
TCAAGTTTGACCAAGGTGCAACTATGTTTTGAATGCCATGCCCTTTGGTTTTACGGAGGCAACCCATTTCTAATCAAATAAGCAATTATGCATATTAGAAGCGCAAGTTTTTTTAATATGGAATTTTTCCCATGCACAACAATAGATTTTGGAAGGATTGCATATTTTCCCAAAATTTTATTACATAAAACAATATTACTATGAATATTTTAGTGAAAGATTCTCTTGTACTTATAATGGAGATATAGACCTTTCTATTTATGACAATAGGCTAATTGCAAAATTGACCAAGGACTAATTGCAATATTAAGAGCCTTGCAACCAATCATAATGAGCCACAACTACTCTAAAGACTACGCCATAACTTCATAGAGAGACAACATAACTTTATGGAAAGACAACAGTCTAAAGATTGGAAATGAGGGGAGGAATCAAAAATGGGTTGCTTCTTGTAAGTCTCTCAAAATTAATAAGCCTTCAATGTTAGAACATAGATTCACATTATTGTTTCAAGATATTGATCTTCTATCCACTAATAACATTGATAATCCATACTGGGTGGATTATGAATGTTTTCAAGAGCTAATTATAGGAGCTAGAAGAAATTGATGAATTACAATTAATTAAATGAGGAAAAACAAATTTCATCTTTCTTCATAAATTCAATTAGTGTGATCACTTGGTGCTTCATGATTTATGTAGAAGGTTCCAAATGACTTCATGTAGGGATGGGGATGGGGCAAAAAGAATAAAGGTCAGATGTCCAGATTATTCTCATGCCATAATTTATTTTGCCAAAAAGCTCAAAAGCAATGAGAATTGTTGGAGAATTCATGCAACCAACTGCCACCTCGAATTTCTCGAAAACATTCAAAATAATTATAGCAATTTCATAGAAGCCTTAGTGCCAAGTCAAACAACTAACTTTGGCTAATACTATATCTGTTTTGAACTGGGAGAAATTGACCTATAATCCATGCTCCATATTTTCCTTGATTGTTGACCCCTCAACACCCAAGGTCAAACCATGCTTGAAAGCATCTTCCCTTTTGCAAGTGTTAAAAGTCTAAATTTCAGTCAATTATGAAGATCTCAACCATAAAATATTGTATTGAGCATATTGTAGATGGTGTGAAAAAAAATTTGGGCCATTTGATTGTATAGATTGACATATTATAATGTTTTAGTGTTGAAAAAAGGTGTTGAAATCTTCTCAAAAACACATTTGGAGGTGAGATTTGATTTCTAAACCGACTCAAATGAAAAACTTTAAACTACGAAGTAATTCAAAACCAATACATAAAAACTTTGCTATGGATGGATTGGCATGAAACTTTAATGAAAAACTTTAAACTACAAAGTGATTCAAAATCAAAAATTAATAATAAAAAAAGGATCATATATGAAGAAGTTATGAGCCGCCGAAGTTCACTGAAATGCAAAAAAATTTGGATTTTGAACTTTAGATTGCTCCCAAACATTCAAAACAACTTGGATTGGCATGAAACTTTTACTACAATAACTAGACTTGTATGGGAACAAAACCCAACAAATTTTATTGAAAACAAACATTTGATGAAAAAGATACAATGCCCTGAAGTTTCAGCCATCACAATGCAGTGTGCTGAACCTAAATTGAACCTAAGAACTTTGAATGACTTTCACAAACTCAATACGTCTTGGATTGATCTGAAAATTTTACCATAGAAACTAGACTAGTATGTGCAACTTTTCCAACAAGTTTTATTGAAATCAGACATTGGACGCACACTTCAAAGCGGACTGCCATACTGTGTGAGGCCACTTTGGGGCCCCTTGGGCATTGAGGGGTTAACCCCTAAGCACCCCAACACCTCAAATATGGCCTCTCCAAATTGAATTGTTTGACTATTATAATCTTTTCAATGGTACAATCAAAGGACTTGTCCCTAGACTTCTCTCCACTACCAATCAATACATAAATACAATCAATTTATGTGAATCTCTTTTTAGATGATAGTTTGACTGGAATGAATTGAGAAGGGTAAACATGAGCTTGGGGGTTAAAGGCTAAACTGCTAAAGTCTGCAAGCTAAAGAATGATGACACTCCACGCGGATTAACTTTGAGTTCATACCTTCTGGAATTGCTTCCAAAAGAAGTACACCAAAAAGGATTATCACCAACCAGCCTTTATAAGCAAGTGATGAACAAGTAGCAGTTCCTCTGGCATTGGCTCATTGCGATATATCAATCACCCAAGATGCATCGGAGCTCCACATTTTGAATTTCACACTTCAACTCCACGGATCAAGGCGCAATAATCAGGTGAGGGTAAGTGAGCTTACTTCAAAACAGATGGCGTCGGCAATTCCTCTCAAATGCCTGCCTGAATGTCCAGAGGCAATTACCAAGTGATCCGCCCACTCGCAAAGGTCACGCACTGATATTACTTGGACATCATCAGCCCTGGTTTTCTCAAGCACCATCTCCACTTCTTCTACGCTTAACACGTGAAGGTAACTCCGACCCTCGGGATCTGCATGTGGTTCGCCATCTTCCAAAAAACCTTCGTCGACACCTTCCTGTACACATACTGCGAAGCTTAGACAGATGCATATGAGTGATGAAAGAAAAATAAGATTCTCAGCTAGAACACTCTAGTCACGCAATGAGATTTCAGACATCGTAACTCTCACGTGCAGAGTACAATGTGTCTGTGCACAATGATTATCAAATTCGAAAACCTTTACCCCTAGAGGACCAAGGATCCGTGGTTATAAAATGACCAATTGGATGAATCAGAACGTGAAATGCTTAATAAAGATGAGGCCAAGTCTTTCAGCACCAGCATCAGTGAAGAGCATAGCACTTGTTGAATAAAGAAAATTGCACAAAAGAAAGTCTCTCAATGACATACTCAACAAAAACATAAGGCTCAATTTGGGCGCCTTTGACGTTAGGGCGAATCCCCTAAATCTTCRTAGCTCCATCGTAAAGCGAAAACCATCACCAGATTTGCTAAGACACTGTAATTTTAAATTTAACTAAACCCGTATGGTAGTTCTAAAMTTTGCTCTAGCTGCAATGTTACCACGGCAGATTGATAGACAAGGTGTACTTTTGATAAAATTATATCCTGATCATTAGATTAAAGACTTTCAAGTACGACTCTGTAACCCTAAATAATCCACTTGCAAAGAATCAACTGAATTCAACAAACGGATTTCCTTACACAAGAAAACAACTCTTCTCCTGACGAATCAAACTGTATGTTCGCTTCCTCCACGGCACRGGACMWGAAATCAACTGCTACTTCCTGTGACTCGTCGGATTCGATCTCCTCTTCTCCAACGGCAACTACCGTCGCCATTTTCTCCAACTCCATACGAGATACACTAAAAGTCCTGCAGGGGTTTAAAAGTGCAGAAACAGAGGAGTCACTAGCAGACCCCGGAATGAAATGCTGGACCCGAGCGTCCTGTGGAAGTGCCAACGCGGCTGAATTCGAGTTGGGGAGTGAAGAGGAGGCTGCGACAGCTTGAGAATGAGAACAAACGGTCGAAGGCAAGAGCAATTGCCGAAGTGGCCGAAGRCGAGACAAGSCCGGGCGCGGCATGAGGAATGAGCGCAGTGTAGCTGAGCTGCTTCAATGTAGCAGCAAAACGGAGCTGGTAGTGAAACTAGTGYATCACCTGCGCAACTAATCAAAGGTATCAAAAGGGACAGGAAGAGATGATGGGGAYGGAGAACAGCATTGGAAGTGCGATCGTCGAGCGGGGTTCACAAGAGTTTTTGAATTCGTGCGCGAAAACTGGATGGAAACAGCAGCAGGGGTTTGGGGTTTAAGATTAGGGTTAGGGCCAAGGCTGCTGGAACGTCGTGCTCTTKGGGGGTCTGAATCCAAGACTGGCGACATGACATTCTGAAGCAGTCAGTTGGGCTGCCTCTCCTCCAACAGAATGATGTGGAATATTTCACACCTAAGGTAGGACGCTCTCAAAGCAAGTGGGCATTTAGCATCGCCCATATAACGTAGACCAACCCATAACGGTTTGGCAACCCATTTCAAACAAATAGATCAGCCCATTTTCATCACTTCCATTTAGCCCCATTTCCACCTAAAATCTTCCCCTATTCCCTTCATTTATTACAAAATCTGAGAGGCGCTTCACATGAGCGATAGGAAGGTGAGAGGCAATAGCATCTCTTGAATGTGATTGGTTGCGGATGGTAGTGGGTTTTCACATTAGAGAGGTAGGAAGAAAGTGCATGGATGAAAAAACAGCTCATGTATCTTGCCAGTGGCAATAAAACTCTACCGGAGGTTTCTGGGTGGAAGGTGGTTGTAATGCGGCGTTTTTTCTGCATGATTTTGGACTTTTGTCTTGATTTTGGACTGTATTCCTTCAATTGAGAGGCCGGAAGAGCTTTGGCATGACCAGCTTCCTTCCGGTTCATGATGTGAAGTGCCTATGAGAATTCTATGATAAGACAGGGTAACGTGTCACTACAATATCTAATACTTGATTCGGTGGTTATAGGTTGTTGATGGGTTGTTTATGATCCTAGTCTAGGGATGTTTTTGTAATTTCAAGACTAAACACTTCAAAAATTCACAAAAATTACAATTTTGGTCGGAAAATTATAATTCCACTTAGGTTTGACTCATGAAACAAGTGCACACCTCTGAAAAATATGTGACCTTTTTGAAATTGACCCCAAGATAGTCAAATTGCAAATCAGGGTGGTAATAGGCTTGTCTATCTTAGACTCTCCTAAAATGGATGTGAGATGGTCATTAACCTCTAAATGGTTTTGACTGTGTTTTCATCAAAAACATTCCAAAACTGCTATTTCTAATACAAGTACCAAAATTTAGAAAAAAAACATTTTTTGACATATGTAACCATAGGATCTTGTAGTACGCTGGTTTGAAAAGATGTGGAAAAAATTTCAGAATTTTTCACTGCGTAGATTGCAGGATATTACCATTTGAATTGACAAAAATCATTTTTTTCACTGCGAAAAACCGAGCAATTGCACTTCACAAGGTCACATTTGTATGTAAAAATGTCCAAAATGGTGGTTACTCATTGGATTCATTCTTCAAGGCAAATTAGTTACGCACTTGAAAAATTTCAAATCATTTGGAATTGGGGGGAGCTTCAATTATATTCARTGACTTGATCGAGTCAGGGGGAACGGAAGCCTTTGACGGTTCCCAATTCCCCAATAAAAACTCTGCTCCACGGACACAGCACCGGACTACTACCAGCAGGGAGCAGTACAGTACGAAAAGCATTTGATGAGGAATCTTCACTGGAGACCATGATCATGAACTCCTGCTTCCGAAATTGGAATGCAGACTGAGGGATTCGGTGTACCCCTCTTTCAGTTAATTTCTTCAATCAAGAGTAATAACGTACAACGTAGCAATAATTATTAAATAAGTCCTAAGTTGTCCTACATTCTTGTCCAACCTCAGTTGAAGGTTGTGTACGTGGGTACCCTCGATCATGTCATGAATTAAAACAGACATGCATCGTACAGTACTAGTACTAGTAGATTGAAGGAACTGCACCCTGTTAATGTTCTCATCACTCTTAAGTCCTAATTAATTACAAGTTTAGGTTTTGGCTACAGTTTCAGATAGTAGAAGTTTTTATTAGTACATGCAACGTACGCTAATTGTAGCAATCTCGCCTTCCTTGCGCTGTAGAATTGGCTACCCTGATGCTTGCTTGCTTGCTTGCTTTCATGTTGCGGCGGGCGATCGCTTGAAGTGATCGATATTTACATCTGCGAGCTATGTATGTGCCCACCCAAAACTGGAAAGAGTTGCCCAAGTTGCAAACTTTCGAAACGATGGGAATGGAGGAATGAGGATGATCACAAACAGGAAGGCAGTCGTAGCTGGGTCTTCTTCTCTCGCAGTGATTCTCCTGGCGGATCCAAGCTTAGTTCCCGATTCGGAGTTTGCGTTGCGGGGATTCGGGGAACGTGCTCGACGATCTGCTCTTCACGGCGGTCGTAATTGTCGSGTTGACAGCTTCTTCCTTGCTCTCGCAGATTCATGCTGTCAATGACATTTAGGGTTAGGCCACGGTCTCTTTGAAGAAATGGAGGAGAGCTACACTAAGACGTGAGATATGAGAACGATCACAATGACGCCAACGAACAGCACCGCATGAGCCTTCTCSCGGTGCTTCTCGCGACGGATCAAAGCTTCCCGATTCGCCGTCTGGGTCGCAACGAATTCGTGAAACGAGGTCGACACTTTGCTCTCCGTGGTGGTCTTGTCGCAATACATGGCGCGGGAGAGTATGGCGACAGCTTCTTCCCCCCGCAGATGCACGCTGTGAATGTCCTCTAGGGTGAGGCCAAGGTCTGTGAGCTTGACCACTGTGGTGGCCGAAGGCTGCTCCAGYGGTCTGCATCGCATGGTGATGTTGCAGTGGACGGGTGTGGAATTAGGGTTGGGGAGGATGGAGCCGAAGCGGAGGAGGAAGTGGTTGTCACTGCACGGCCGGTGCTGGACGCCGCTCAACGGCTTCCAGCTTGCGAGGTTCACCATGCGGTGCGTCTTCTTGTGGARGAGGATCCAACTGACACGCAGTTGGTTGCAGAGCGCCATCCAGAAGCGGCCGTCTTGCGTTCGGGGAATTGTTTTGGTGTGGATCGTCACAATCGGTTTATCTTCGTCGGAGTAGATTGCCACTCCGTGTGCCCCGAGAATGTCCACAAGTGGACCACATGAAGCGCTGGCGCCAGGGATGCCGTCCACCACGCGGGACAGCACGGACTCGCCGTTGTACGTCACGTCCACTATGGAAACAAAATCGGTTGCGGAGGAGGCGAATTCTTCATCGTGGTGAGCCTGGGACACGAAAGGGAAACAATGGTTGTAAAGTTTTCGGAAGCCRCCGAAAGAGGAGATGAGTGTTGTCCCGGGAGTTTGCTTAGTTGATGGCCATCGCTGGTTGCAGAGCTTCTCCCAGAGAACCTCCCCCTCGGCCACAGACCGAAATTGCGTGTTAACGCAGCTCAGCCTGGCTAGGGTCGCGCCATCCACGCGGCTCATCACGGCATTCAACACATCGGCATTGAGGAATTGGCTGCTGGCCTCGCAAATCTTGTGATTCCATTCCAGCTCCATCTCGTCCCCCTCCAGAAGAAAACGCAATAGCCTATATCACAACCTCGAGATTATCCATTGCCAATTCTATTTGACGTTGAATCTGAATTGTGATAACCGTCGAAGCAGATTGCTCAAACAACTGAAGCTGCGAAAGTGGAGATTCTAAAATTTGGTTCTAACTTGAGGTCACACTTCGCCATGGTCACCTGGGAGAAAGATCAAGCAAGCTCCTCTGCATTGCCATTCTAGATCTCTCTCTCGCTCTACTTTGCTAGACTAGGAGCATCTCTTCCATGAGCCCTTGCCAATTCGGCTTTCCGTCGAAGCGGAATTGCAGAAACGATCGCAGCAGATTACTCAAACAACTGACCCTGCGAAAGAGGAGATTCTACGGTTGAATTCTAAATTGAAATCACGATTCGCCATGGCCATCCCAGACGAAGCACAAGCAAAGCTTGTGTGCCCTTCCATTCTCCATCTCTCTCTCTCTACCTCAGAACTCTACTTTGTCAGACTTGGACGAACTTTTCACATGATCTGCAAAACCATCCAAGACTGGCAGAAACTCTGGTACGTTTAACTAACCTGTAAATCCTTCATTGCCAAATTTCTACTTTCACATTGAAGCCCGGGAATTGTGAGAGCCTTTCGAAGCAGAGCTCTAGATTTGCTCAAACCACTAAAAGCTACGAAAGAGCAGAAATTCTAAACTCGGCCTGGATTGTTAATTGTAGTGAACATCTCTTAAGCATGTTCGATTACTCTTGTTGTAAGATCACAGCTCCTTGTTCTAACAGTTTCCTTCATAGGATTATTAATTGTAGTGTCAGTGAGCGTTTAATTCTTTTGTTGGTTGCTTTGGTTTATAGTTTCCATTATAAGATTGTGATATTCAAAGTGATGTACTCAATGGAGATGGAATCATAAATTGGATTTGAGAATGAATGACAACTTTTATTATACTATTGATGTCTAATTTGACCATATTTTGGACATATTTGATTCAAGCAACCAAAGGTGAATACTATTTTGTGCTGGCTCCTTCTATTGATTTGTACAAATAGAATCAACAATTTTTCAAGTATTAGAATTTATTGRTTTAGAATTTTGTTCATTTTTAGTGTCCAGGAGCCTGATTTTAAGCTATTGCATTTACCATTAGTTATAAGGTACAATAGGTAGAACCACCCATTCTTGACTAGGGACCCATACCCAACCTGTAGGGTGCAACCATTTCCAACCAAGGTTGGAACAAATTTCCATCCAAAGCTTGAAACGTGCTTTTTTTCTCCTTTTCAAGGTTGGAACTAATGAAGTCATGATACATGTCCCAAAGTAGTGAGCAAGAAAGTAGTTCTTGAATGATTGAAATTGGAAGAGTCTATACATTGGGTATGGGTCCAAACCAACTTTTGGCCTCCAAAATTACCAAAAAATTGCAATCCCCATGATTTTTTTATCTTCCTACATGGCAAAAAATTTACATTGCCATATATTGCTCGAGAACATGCGCGGAATGCTTTAAGTGGTCAACTATGGGTGCCATATATTCTTGAAAATGTGTTGAAATCTTAAACTTTTGTCAAATATTCTCTTGATGCTGCTAGTCCTACACTAAATAGTGAAATTAGGTTGACTTATCCCAAGAAAGTTACTCTATAAGCCATCAAAGTCAACAGATATTTCTACAAATACTTCCAATTCTACACGAGGTTCATGAGTCCCAACTACACCAATAACTAATCAAAAATAGTGTATTCTTGTACATGTACAGTAAATATTTATATAGTGTGGAATGTCGAGAAATTAGTGAGGGGCAACCTAATTTCACTATTCAGTGTAGATAATTATTGATTCTTCCGTAAACTACTATGTCTACTGAAGATTGGACAACTTTCCAATTAAGCTCAAATTGTAGCACTGATCAAACGATTGACAATTGCCTTGAGAAGAATCTTTGTAAACTGCTTGAATGTGTCCACCATTGATAATTGTTTCTATTGGCTAACGAACATGCATCCTTTGAGTTTCTACTTTCAGGCATATGGATACAAATGATGAAATGGATGTTGAATTGCGGAGAAATTGAAGCTGCCACCTGAGCAAGTGGAGCCAGCATTGCTCTTCCTGCTTGTGCTTACAGATTTTGATTATGCTTGATTATGCAGATTTTGGGATTGTTTGTAAGAGATGGAACGCCCTCACTGCTCATTTGCCACGCACAGTTTGGAATTTGGAGCTCTGTGTATTTAACTTGTAAAGTCTGTTGCATTATCAATTGAGGCACACTATGTTGCCACGAGAGATTAGAAAATTGACTGCCACAACATCTTCCTCAATTATGCGCAACTTAGTGAAGATTATACTCAGATCCATCCTCTTGAGTCTAAGTACCAGGCAAAGGAATGATTGATACGGCACTACTGCAAATCCAGTCATTTTTCATTCCCTAAAATAGCGACAAAACATGGGGTGAGTGAAAAAAAAGTCAAGTTAAGCACTATTCAACCAAGGTATCTATACAAAATAGTCAAAATTATACGCCATAATGACCTTGTAATGGTGCCCAGCTAGATATATGCAAAATTATGGTGCGAGGCACGATATTTTTGAAGTATGGTGTCAGGCTAGATAGTGCTTAACCCCTAAAGGACTGAAGTCCAAATAGGTTCTAAAGCGTCATTCCATTTGAAGAGTCATAGATCAAAATGTCACTAAGTTATTAAGATCTTGACCGTACAATCTTTTAGTAAACATGTTGTAGATGACGTATATCAAATTTGGAGTCATTTGACCGCATAGATTTAAAGATTATAATGTTTTATGCTAAAAATGAATACTGAAATTTCCATAAAAACACATTTGGAGGTGAAATTTGATTTCTAAACCTACTCAAATGAAAAAACTTTACATTATAGAATGATTCAAAATTAGTAAACAAACACATTGGTGGAAAAAAAATTCAATGAACTGACTCATTGTGGTTACAAAATGGCTTTGAAATATCTTGAAAAGAGCACGAAAAACTGCAAAAAAACACATCTATGGCTAAAACTCCTTCTACTAGAATGCTTCTCAGTCACTCATAACTTCTTTGATTGAAATAAACGTACAGAAGTCTAACATTTTGGGGGCTGCTGATATCAGATTTTTCTATAAATGGGGTTGAAGCATACAGAAGTTGGTCACACTAATGAACTAAGTTTTGTCAATGAAACCACCKCCAACACTTTCAAAACTTTCAGCAAACCACATCATACAGTCAAATGCTAAAAGATGATTCCATAATAGTCAGCTGCAACAGCCATGACTGAAATAATACAGATACTGGAATTTAAAACTCATCAGGCTTCATGGTTGATAGTATTAATTAAGATGGCTATGCATGTCTGATTGTTAACTTACTGTAATTTAGAAAATTAAAAAGGACGATCACTTTTGGGCTCCCTCCAATTCTAACCACGAAGTATGACCCTTGACAAAGTTGACAATTATTCAATTACTTGGAGCAAGCTTTTTATGTCAGGAAGCCATAATCTTTTCATCACAACCTTGAATTTGTTGCTCAGTGCTAATAAACTGTGATTTCAACAGGACCTGCATGGAAGCACCCTGCCCAGGATTTTGCAAAAAGTCTCCGCATTTGGGTTGAAAAACAAAGAGAATGCAACAAGACTGACTGAGTGGGGATGCTCAGATGACTTGCATCATTTCTTTGCAGAGCAATAAACTGTACCCACAAACTGGGCCCCGCAGGCTAGATTTACCGCTGGGGAAAATGCAGGAATGTTTTATTTTTTGCATAATTTTATTTTTGCAATTTCTGGATTCATATTTGCAATCAGAGACCCCAAATTAGCTAGGGTGGCTAGAGAATATACCCTAGTGACGGCTCACTATAGAGGGTTTTTATTTACTTTTACCCCAAACATTACCCTGCGGGCCCAAGTTCATAGGCACGATTTATTGCTCTGCCATTTCTTTGGTTATGCTTAACTTTATGTGAGAAAGCCTCATGTTTGATTCCTAACTTAGTACAGTACAGTACACCATTGCCCAGAAAACCCTCAATTTTTAACTTCATAAATTTAAAAAGTCAGTTGCTTAGACATTAGTCCAAGGCATGCTCGTGAATTATTTGGTTCGCTTTTGAGCCTTTCAATTGGAGTAAAGGATACTCTACTCTCATAGAAAACCTTTCTTAAATGGGCATCATGTAGCTTGTTCAAATGACCAATCATTGATGAGCGGTTTTGTCGTCCTCATGGCCATGGGCAACCTCACAACCACTATTCAACTATGTTAACCCCTAAAGGACCAAGGCATATTTTAGGCAGAAGTTGTTAAAAACTGACACTTTTTAGGGCAGCAAGAAATAAATGAAAAAAAAATGTTTTTTTTTCAGAATTCAACTGTACAAATTTGTACTAGACTTTGCTGGGAATGTGTGGAAAAAAAGTCAGAAACTTTGACCGCATGGATTGAAAGATTATAACATCTGAAGCTAGGTGAAAAAGATTTTTTTCAACCTTGCTTGACGGGGCCTAGAAACATTAATTCCTTCTAGAATGAGATTTTTACATTAAACATTCTTATTTTTTTTGACATTGGCATCTTCTATCATGAGCTTCATTCTTGCTGAATTTCAAAATCGTAGGAAGAGTTTTGCACATGCTGCCCGAGCTGCCCTCAAAGTTCATGGCAACATAACTTTTGATCTAGGCATCCGATCGGAAGAAAAAAACAGATTATCGGGAAGGGGGTACATATATAGACATTGTGTTCAAATTTCATGAACATCCGACCAAAAAGGACTTTGTAGGAACCTACCCGAGATTCTTTTGCATATGTTGAATGAACACTTGGTCCTTTAGGGGCTAATCAAACTTTTCATTTATGCAAAACCTACAAGATCAAATTGTGATTCAAAACCCCTGGCTAAGACTCATATTGATAGATACCAAGGAAATTCACATGTAGTTGAGTGCTCGAGAATTTTTTCTTGGAAAATTCTCTTGAAAACCCGCGTGGGTTTGTCGGTCGTTTACATGTTAACCCCTACCTTAGGATCCAGGTGGATTGTATGTACTCCACAATAAATTTGCCCCTCCCCCACTTCTCCCCAATGTGAACAGTGCGATTTGCAGTTCCCATTTGGAATCCTTTTTCTGGAGCCTTTCTGAGGTTCAGTTGACTGTCCACATGGAGGTGACACTCAGGGTGGTACACAATTTTTTTTTTTTTAAAATTGGGGCAAGCAGAAATAGCATGCTGTTGCTCACAGGAGCACATCAACAATTTTTCGCAATCCCCAGTACATGAAGGTCTCATTTTGCACTTAGGTGTTGAAATAGAATTTCCACGTCAGATTTTCACGGGTCATGTCACCTCACACCAATCACAAGATGACATATGACACTTTTTCCATAAAAATGACTTAATCATTCCAAATCTGACCTTCAAATAGGGTATGCTCAACTAGGGTAACTTGTATTCACAGCCATAATTCAACCACTTCATTTCTTCATTTGCCATAGCATATGTACGGTAGGCAACCCAAACCCAAAAGCGCCATTGATTTAAAAGCGCCATATTCACACGGTGTACATCTCCAAAACCAATTATGTACCTATGTGGAAGAAACGCTTTTAGAACCAAACTTTGACCCTTCATAACTTTTGCATATTGTATCCAAATTTTGCATTCTTTGGTGCACTGGAACCTCCTTTCACTTCCCAACAAGACAATACAAAAATCTGACCACCTTAATAATAATAACTAGGCACAGTATCAATTTGTGGCGCTTTTGAAAAGTTACAACTTACTAAGTTGTGTGCTGAGACTAAGGAGCACGTGCACTGACCTAGCTTACCATGATTCCCGTACTCCCATGTACTGGTCGGCTACATGTGCAAGAAGAACCATGACTTTGATAGTATGATCAGTGTGAATGAAGACTCTGTTGGGGGATTGTTTACATCTGTAAGTAAGCTTATGTGCAAGTGTAATTGACTTTGTTGTGTTCAATTCGGGAGCTTCTTTTTTACCCCAAATCTTAAATTTCCTTTTTGTTTCTTTAACCCTTGAGTGTCTTGATTCATCCCAAAAATTGAAGTCTTTAGATAAATCATTATATTAAAGTGCTACGTCGAAGCATAATTTGGAATTGATATACAAATAAAAGTTGTAGAATGAGAGTTATGGATTCCATCCGTACGGTTAGATTCACCAATGCTATCAGCAATATTTTTTATTAAACTTTGAAAGTAAAATTTCAAAATTCCTATGAAAGACCTAAAGTCAATGCAATTTTGGCTTGGGCAACCACTTGACATACTTGCACATTGATAATTTTAGAAGAATATGTACTCTAGTAACACCAAATCCAACCCATAGATAGCACAACTTGATATAGTATCCCCACAAATTAGAAAATCTTTCATTCAGGCAGTTAGGAGGATGAAACTGCAGTTTCAATATGTTCATCGTCTAGTTTCTAAACGTCTACGCGCTCCAGGGTTAAAGTTATCATGTAGCCTTTGCTTGTCCAACATCAAAGGAAACACTTTTAATACTGATGCTTATTTTATAATTGGATAGGAGACATATAGGGTAATTGGGTCTATTGAAGAAATTCAGCTGAGGTAGGCAAACCCAATACGAACCATTGATCTAATACCACCCTAATGTAGGGTTGTCAATGATTTTAGAGTGAGACATGCCTTAACTTCACTTATTATGAAGTTAAGACATGTACTTGTGTCATAGATTCTCATTCTAAAATCAACAAGAGTCCTACATTTGGGTGGAATTAGGTCAACATTGGTATTGGGTTCGCCTACCTCACTACCAAACTTGACAACAACCCATCCTATTGCAAGAGAGTTGGACATCCATTCCGTACAAAAACAGGCCACTCTGCGACACTTTCATTGTAGGTAAAAAATTGGAAGCAACAGTAATAACAACTAGTTACCATTGAACATGTTTCTAAAATGCTGCCAAGTCCCAAGAAATAAGGTGGCATGGGGAACCCCCAAGTATGCCATCAAGTATGCCATCTATGAACCTAATATCGCCATCATCACTGTGGGAACATAGTCAAAATCAATATGTACCTGTGCATAAGAAACAAAGAAACAATTGTAGAACCTCGACCAAAAATTAACTTTGACCCTCCATAACATTTGCATATGGTATCCAAATGGCACGTTCTTTGGTGCGTTGGAACCTCCTTTCACTTGCCAACAAGAAAATCAATGAAAATTTGGCCAGTCTAATAGCAAAAAGCAAAAAGTGGTGGTTTTCGGGGTGCCCACCTTTCCAGTTCAAGCTTTAAGCCCACAGTTCACACTCTTGTGCTGTGACTAGGTTCCAGTGAAAGACGAAAGTTAGAACGTCATGTAAACTGATCATGAGGTTTGAATTACATTGACTGAATTATTATGTCTGCATTTGTACACACACTGGAATGCTAAGGCAAAAAATCATCCAAAATGCTTAAGCAAAAGTGTACCTTAATCAATCTAGGAAACAAAGATACTTATTTGCAGAATGTTCAAAACTATRGCATTTGTAACTTACTATTGGTTCACACATGCACATAATATGCTGGAAATTTTTTTTAACCCTAAAAGGATGCAACCCCCATGACCATGGTAATCACCAAAATTCTCCAATTATTCAACTAGTACGTGCATTATCTTTTCCTACAACTAACAATAAAGCCATCCATCAAACCATAGTGGTTCACAACATCCTTACAAGATTGATGTGCAAAACAAAGTCTACATATGACGCACTCAAAAAGTGCTTAGAGCAACTTTATTCTATGCACACCAAAAAATGGCCCCTCAAATATTTGACTAAGTCTTGATTGATGTGGAATTAAAATTTGAGAATATTGGTATTGGTAGAACATTAAGAGTCACTTAAAAATGACAAATGAATGCAGTAGTACCTTTTCAATTTTGGCAACCTCTACCAAATATTATAAAATTGAACTTTTCATAAAATTTAATTTTTCTCTTTGGCATTTGGAAAGGACTTTCAACAATTTTCATCATCCAAAATATTTAATTAATYAAAAACTCAGAAGTTGTACAAGTATCTAGGACAACATGCTATTGAGCATAGTATTTGTTTCATAAGAATGAGTGACAAGCCAATTTAATTTTGTTTTACAAGAGAATTGTTTATACATAGTCTAATCAATTTGTGGGGATTACTAATATGTATGGTTTAATTATTCAAAATACATACATAAAGGATCAAATAAAGCTTCCTTTTAATTTAAAATCAAGTTAGATTTGTTTCCATACCTTGACTTGTGATCATGTTCATTTGAGAGAGTATTTGAAATGGCTGAAATTGATGGAGTTTCAACAATTGGTATTGATGGTTTTCAAGATTTTAGGCGGTTATCATTATAATTTCCCATAATTACAAATATTTTCAGAAACAATTTATTTTTACTGAAATTGAAAAGGTACTAGGGTATCCAGTTTGGACTTTGGACAACCACAAATAAAGGYTCTTTAATTATAGAGGCTTTAGCAAACCATGTTACTTTTAAGATCAAGAGATCATCCCAATGGTATGGCAAATGTGGTGTGATAATAACATGGCTTAACTCCAAAATGACCCTGGAATTTCTTGAGCTTCTAGAATTTKCTCTAAATTGAACAAAAAACCAACATTTTGATACATTGTATCAATTCTTTTTGAATTATAACCGTATAAAATCAAACTAGACATGTTAGAGTTCACATTAGAAAAGAAAACACAACAATATCTCTTACGGATTGAAAGATTATAATGTTTGATCATGAGGGTGTTAAAACTGCAGAAAGTAATTTGAAATATTTCAATCCTCTTTTCACATGTCAAATCTAAAAAGTTGGTCACCAAAAAAATATGAGGTTAAAAGTAGTAACATGCATAACCCCAATCAATTTATGGCTTCTCAAAATCTACTATACAATTTTTTTAAATGAAATTCTAATGTGATTTTTTCTCAAAGATCTAGTGTATTTGAGGCTCATTCCCAAGAGCCCTCAACACTACAAAAAGTCAAGATTGCAATGGACACCCATGCACAAAATCTTGAATAGAAAAATCATAATCAATCAATTTCAAAATCAGATTTTTGAAGCTAAAACTAAACTCCAAAAAGAATTTTTCAAAAATATAAACTACTAAAAATAGTAATTTGGTAAGGTTTTGTTTAACTTAAAAAACTGGTCAAGGACACATTCTGTCCTCAGGGTCATTTAGGGGTTAAAGACTAAGACCATAACCCTTGTATAGTCTATACCAGGAAGTTATATTTCTATTCTTTGAACCACCAATAATAATAGATAATTTTTTTCTTTGACCCCTAAAGTCCCATTGTCCCCTCGAGAGACAATTTGGATTTCGGAAAGGATCCTGTGACCTTGATTTTTTATGAAACTTTTTGAAAATTTCTCATAAGATAGGAAAAATGATTAGCTTTGTGGGGATATAATTTTTATTTCAATTGGTGCCCGAGAGCAAAAGTTATACCACAAAAACCCCAGAATTGAACTCAACAGGCAGCACAAATATTTTTGCAAAAATTCAAAATTATATTTTTAAATTTTTTTTCTGAAATAATATGTTTTTGTCTACATGTGAAGCTTTGATTCATTCTATTTGGACTAGTAATGAGAAAGTTATGGACAATCTTGTTTTTTGGGCAATCTAAGGATCTTCTTGAAAAAAACCCTTATAGGATTCATTTCTGAATGCGATTTTTACAATTTTTCCAAAAAAATTGTCGGAAAAGGTGAAGATTATTTTCTAGAACAATCTCACTATTGAGATTATTGTGTTTCAATCCCATCTTAGAGCTATTAACCATTTAATTTTTCTTTCAATCTTGGACCTACACCTATTTAACAATTGTTTAAAGATTGAAAAGCAAGTGAGTTTTTAAAAAAATAAAATTTCTAGACTTTCAATTCAATTCTTCAACATAAAAAAATTTAAATTTAAATTCTGTGGTGCAATTTCTTTTGACAAATGACGGTCAAAGTCATCTGAAATTGCAAGCCAATGTTCAAAAAAGCTTTCTTTTTCAACTTTGAATGCTAATATCTTCCAATCTATAGGGTCAAACTTCATGAAATTTTTACCACATGATCTAAGACAAGTGATCCTATGGTTAGATTTTAGAAAAATTTCTTTTCTTGATTTCTTGGATGAATGCAACAAAAATGACAGTTTTTAGTGATTTTTGACAAAAAAAATGGCTTTGGGACTTTAGGGGTTAAAAATTTCAGTCAATCTAAATAGTTGTCCACTTTTTTTTTTAATTTTCTAATCTACTGCAACAGAAAACTATGAATCCAATGAATTTGTGCAAATGACCAAAGGGAAATTCTACCTTAGTTTTTTCTTTGCATAATTTGATGGGAGATATTTTATCCCTAAATGATCGAAAGACCATATCAGTATTTTTTTATTGTAAAAAGAATACAAACTTTAGGGAGATGTTTTGTCCAAGGAACATTTCATTTCTATAACATAGTACTTAAATTTTTCAAAGGTACTAACCTTATTTTATTACCAATTTGATAAAAAAAAAATGYCCACACAACATTGTACACCATACAAGAAGGGTTTTGAAAACTTTTTTGAAGACCCAAAAATACAAGGAAAATTATCCTTGTGTGAGCAAGGGAAGTTAGTTCACCTCATCTTTGGGAAGAACATTCTTTCTTAGATACTTGGACTCTTCCAAGTTAAAAAACCCTCCTACAATTGKTCAATAATATTAAATAGGAGATAAACAACATATTTCTACCAAGACATAAGTAAAAATGTGTAAAAGAACTCAAAAAAATTAACAATGAAAGGGATGAACATTAAGAGATTTTTTTTTTCTATTTTTGCCACAATTTTTCGGATGTGATCCTTTTCTCACCCACATGCTTGACTTCCTTTGCTAATTTCACCAACAATACCGCGTACACAGTCTTCCTAATTTTTTCAAAGATCTCATATAATTAACCACAAATTACTTGGTCGGTCACCGCAGAATTCATTCTTATTGGTACCATGTGAATCCTTGGGGTCAAACTATTGTGCAAGACCTCCGATCCCGTTTTCATAAAAAAATTCAAGGACGAAGGTTTACACTTTTATCATCCATAGAAGGACTCTTTGTCATCCATTGGACACTTTTAGGCCGCTGCGTGGTTACGGAGTTAACCTACACTCCTGTGTCTCTCTCATCTCCCAGTCAATTTCAACTTATTTTCAACACTCAAGTCCCGCAATTCCTCAACCGGCGCCTCCCCCGCNCCACACAACATTGTACACCATACAAGAAGGGTTTTGAAAACTTTTTTGAAGACCCAAAAATACAAGGAAAATTATCCTTGTGTGAGCAAGGGAAGTTAGTTCACCTCATCTTTGGGAAGAACATTCTTTCTTAGATACTTGGACTCTTCCAAGTTAAAAAACCCTCCTACAATTGGTCAATAATATTAAATAGGAGATAAACAACATATTTCTACCAAGACATAAGTAAAAATGTGTAAAAGAACTCAAAAAAATTAACAATGAAAGGGATGAACATTAAGAGATTTTTTTTTTCTATTTTTGCCACAATTTTTCGGATGTGATCCTTTTCTCACCCACATGCTTGACTTCCTTTGCTAATTTCACCAACAATACCGCGTACACAGTCTTCCTAATTTTTTCAAAGATCTCATATAATTAACCACAAATTACTTGGTCGGTCACCGCAGAATTCATTCTTATTGGTACCATGTGAATCCTTGGGGTCAAACTATTGTGCAAGACCTCCGATCCCGTTTTCATAAAAAAATTCAAGGACGAAGGTTTACACTTTTATCATCCATAGAAGGACTCTTTGTCATCCATTGGACACTTTTAGGCCGCTGCGTGGTTACGGAGTTAACCTACACTCCTGTGTCTCTCTCATCTCCCAGTCAATTTCAACTTATTTTCAACACTCAAGTCCCGCAATTCCTCAACCGGCGCCTCCCCCGCGCCGTTCCTCTTCCGGACGAAGTACGCGTACGTATTTCAAAGGAGAGTACTTGCTTTTGGGAATCGAATCCTTGGTATATTTTCTCACATGTGTACAAGCAAACGTCACCTTAAATTGTAAGCTCCATGAAACATTCATTTGCAAGGGTCAGGAGTGTGAATTCTTTTTCTTAACTTTTTGCTTGGATTGTCAAATTCAATCGAATTCCAAACCCAATCTCAGACTGAAAGACCATGAACCTCAATCTGAAATTCAAACGCAACAGACGATCTTCATTCCACAGAGATATGCTTCTTAGTTATAGATGGATTGATCCAACAGGGGTTTGCATTCATGATTTTGCGGAATTGCAGGGAGCTAGGATCGCAACTTTAGGTTGAAGATCGAGAGATGGATAGAAGAAAAGGACTTYTTGCATTAGTGTTTGCAGAATTGCAGTGAGCTAAACTCTCTTCTTAGATTGAGGATAGATAGTTAGATTGATGAAACGAAACGGACTTTTTGCCTTGATGGTTCGCACCTTTTAGATTGAGGATAGAGAATTAGATAGATTGTTGAAACGGACTTTTGTATTGTGGTTTGCAGGATTACGGTGAGCTACAGTCGCATCTTTAGATTGAGAGTAGATAGGTTGAAAGATTGTTGAAATGGATTTTTTTGCATAGACGGTTTGCAGGATTCATTGCGATGGACGATGTTGTATCCCGTTGAATTACGTCAATGTACGACTCTAGTCTTCATGCGACAACTGTACCAATGCGCAAGGCGACCAGCATGGCGATACTAATCGTGGAACGCACAGACTCCGACTCCAAAAGCACGAAAACCATCTGCAAAACTTCCAGTATCAGCAGCAGCAGCAGCAACCGCAAGACAAAATCCACCGTGTGTATGGGTGCGTTCATCCTTTTTTCCACCATGGTGCTGCTCTTCATGCTTGCGTCGTCGTTGCATCCCTCTGAGGATCCACGCTTGCTTGTCACATTCCCGTACAAAATTCGAAACCAAGCTCTCCTGGGAAGCGCAGCACTGGGTACAGAAGAATTGGAGGATAAATCATTTGGTGCGCTGGAAGGATTAGGAACATTGTTTCGCAAAGGAACACGCGCCATGCCGGAGCTTGTCGTTGCGCATTTGACTGAAAGCACAACAGCCAAGGATCTTCGTTTCTTTTTGCGAGGGTTGCATCGGAGTGGAACCCCCGCGCGCGCCGACGTCGTGTTGCTGTTCCCCTGGCGCCCTTTGTCACCGGAGCTTCGTGAAGTGATCCACGAGGAGGATCGTTTCTTTCAGAAATTACTCGCGACGAAAGNATGGTGCTGCTCTTCATGCTTGCGTCGTCGTTGCATCCCTCTGAGGATCCACGCTTGCTTGTCACATTCCCGTACAAAATTCGAAACCAAGCTCTCCTGGGAAGCGCAGCACTGGGTACAGAAGAATTGGAGGATAAATCATTTGGTGCGCTGGAAGGATTAGGAACATTGTTTCGCAAAGGAACACGCGCCATGCCGGAGCTTGTCGTTGCGCATTTGACTGAAAGCACAACAGCCAAGGATCTTCGTTTCTTTTTGCGAGGGTTGCATCGGAGTGGAACCCCCGCGCGCGCCGACGTCGTGTTGCTGTTCCCCTGGCGCCCTTTGTCACCGGAGCTTCGTGAAGTGATCCACGAGGAGGATCGTTTCTTTCAGAAATTACTCGCGACGAAAGCCGCAAGCGCCACCGAAGATTCAACCCTAAGCGCCTTCAATTCTGGTGCGTACACTCGCGCAATGTCGGATTTCCCCGAGCAGGAGTCTGTCTGGGGGAAGAAGAAGACGACCGGTCGTGAGGAAAATTGGGTGCGCAACATTTCGAATTTAGGCGGCGGGCAACATTTGGGCKCCGTTGTGGGATTTGACATGCAAGAGCTTGACCCCGATGACACTCTTCGCGGATTCATGGATTCCTCACCTGCAGTCTTACGTCGTTGGCTGTGCTACCAAATCTTGCTGGGCATGGTGCGCCACCGCTACCGTCACGTCTTCCTCACGGAAGTCACGGGTGTCTTCATTCTCAACGACGCATTCGCAACTCTAAAACGGAAAGACACAAGCGTACATCTGTTCTCCACAAACCAACAATGSTCTCGAATCCCCCAAGTGAAACGGCTGTACGAGAAGAGCGTGGAGGAGGGCGACAAGACGCGGAAGCTCATCAGCGCGGGGGTGATCTTGGGCGGCACGCACCAGGTGCGCACACTGGCGATCGCAATGGCCACGGAAATCGTGCGCGTTGCGATTSTGCGCAMGARCAGGACGCCGTTTCGAGAGGATTCAGTACTGCTCAGTTACTTGGTTCACAAAAGCTCGATTCTCGGGAAGAAAGTGACCACGCATTTGCAAATTCACGAGAAAGATGCGTCCTCTATCAATCTACTTGCGGGATCTCGAATTGMTGATGAATATTTCCGACGGAGGGATCACCTTCGGTTCGCCGTCKTGCAGGGGTTGAAAAATGACGGTGTTCCGACGGAGAAAATCATGGAGTTGCTGCGGCGGGATATTTGTGGATCGCACCGTGACATTGAGATCTATGCGGATTGCTTCAAGACGATCGCCATCGCGTGAGCTGATGGAATTGCTCTTATACCAAAAAAATTCGAAAGGCTCAGATAGGAGATGCTGTACGCCTGTTTGTGTGCCGATCGACTCTGATTTTGCAAATGTTACCGACACTTGAGTGCCGATCGATCGACTCTTGTTAGCAAATTGTTACCGACAGATTCACTTCGCAATTCTGGTGGGACTAGCCCACGTTTGAAATTGTAGAGCTTCCCAGGAAATTCTTTTTGTAACAAGACAGTGTATGACTAGTGTGGATCGTTCTTCCGGATCGTTTGTGTACCGTAGAAGCTKTAAGAGTAACGAGTTTGTTCAGAGTATGAGAGCATCCAAGGAGAGGGTTTTCATATCATCTGGAACAATTGAGGATTGCAATAACATGGTTGCTTGATTGCAACAGAGGTGGTAACCAMGTTACACAATTGTTTCTACATAATCTCCTCCTTTGTTTTTGCTTCTACAAATTCCGATGTACACTCGGGTACCAAAAGTATGTGTGATTGTCACCTTTCCACAACCACCACTTGGTGAGGAGCTTGATACACAAACCTCTTCACAAGTCAACATACAACCTTTTCACTATCTGAAATTTCTAAAAATGCACCTTAATTAGTACAAGACAAAAGCCCTTTGTTGTTGGAAGGCAATAGGTTGGTGAAACAAACACCCAAATTGCAAGAGCCATGGTGCTTCCATGGTCAGAATTTGTAAGCTCTAGCATTGAGAAGCATGCACATCTAGGACAAATGTCACATCCCCACTCTCAAGATATGCCCCAAAAAACTCACCAAACGAGACGTCGGGGCTTTGACAAGGCAAAGCAAAACCACCTTGCATCATTTCAGGAAATCAAAAACACAAGTCCAAGCAAGGTTCATGCTTCAACAACCCGACCTCCACTTGAAGAAAGTCAGAATATGTAGCTGCATTCTCTCCACGAAGTCGTAACCAACTGAGAGGCATTGTCTAGACTTGTCTCCATTTCACAAAAGAGCACAAAAATTGTTCCATTAGACACTGGAACACAGTCAATTGGATTGATGATTGTACCTTAGAAATTGGAAAGAACTCTCGACAAATATGGATATGGCAAAATCAATACCTTTAACCCTTGAAGGACGGACCGATGGCCATAGAAATCATGCATTTTGATATCGTGTGACATCATCTCCTTTAAAAAAGCTAAATATATTCATTGGAAATCAAAGTACTAGGAAAGATCTCCCCTTTCCACCCCTAATACAAAGGATGAATGATTGCATTTCTGTCCTACACGGAAAGATCCTTTGCCATTCATCGGATGCAAAACGTCCTCGACGTCGTTTAAGGGTTAAGATAAGTCGTTTGTTAATTTGTTTTGTTTAGTTTGTTTGATATGCTAAGATCTAATAGACCATGAGGCATCTAGGAGTGCTTTTGGTACCACTCAAAAGATCTTTGCAAGGAGGGGTGCACAAACTTTGTTTCATGGCATTTGGACCTTTGGTCCATGGCAAATTCAATAATTGTCACACCGAAGGCAAGGTGGGTCTTCTTGTGATGATTTGGAGAACTTTTACAGTTCATTAAGATCTCCACTTGGCATGATGCCTCCCAAATGGTTCATTGTTGTTGATTTCATAGAAATCATGTGCAAGGGGCCACTAAGCTTAAAGTAGTTTTTTTCATAATACCAAGAGTAACCCTCTTGGAAGATGGAATTCATTAAAAAATGGCACGAAGCTCTTCAATTAGCAAAGCCATGCCTGCACCCATTGAAAACTATGGTTTAAGATGAAGAAAGTTTAGAAGTGCTTAACTCTACGAAGCAACGTTGTAAAAACGAAGGTGGCCAAGAGATCTAGGACGCCATTGGACACTACTTTCACACCATTGGTCAAAAGCATGCCAAGAACACATGTCATGTGTTGAAAGTGCATTTGAATAAAAATCATCAAATGCTTTGGTTCAATACTTTATAGAAACACATGATTCTATACAATCCACATCATATATGATCATTTTAGGTACAAGGCAGTTGTGTTGTGCAGTGGATGCTAGATTTTGTCTATGGTTTGTCTGATGGTACCGGACTGTACAATAGTTGAGTATCACGGTACCAATAAACAAGTAAAAGCGTACCTCAACCACCTGGAAGCTATCATTTTGGCTGCCCAAGTCCTCCGTGAGACTGAAGCAGTGAAAGCAAAGGTACTGAGCGGATGATGTCATAAGCTTTCTCCGTTTGCCATTTTAAGAACTTCGTCTGCTGCTTCACAGGTAAAGTCAAAAACAGGTTCGTGGTTGCTTGTTCAAAACTGCCCGCCTTCAAACAAGTCTTCATCATCACATGCCAATTCGCCAACAGCGCTAATCGCTCTGGTGGTCGCAACAGCAAGCGTCCCGCTGCCACCTCCTGGTACATGAGAAGAACAAGCTCTGCAAATTTCTGCCTTTCAGCACAACAGGAAGAGTCAATTGCTGACGTCGTACTGAGGTATTTCGGAATTGCCTCTACATGAACAATAGTTTGCACCAAATCTTCAGCCACTTGTCTCGACAGTAAGGCCTCTAGTATCCAACACATTGCTTTGATACTAGTACAAACTAAGGAGTTGTCAGGAATCTTGCTGTTCCATTGAGTTCCAATGTTGCGAAACATCTCCTTCGCCTCTTCGCTGACGATTGCAAAGATCCACCTCGAAAATTCGGAAGGTGGGTCGCATCCAATGCCCTGTAAGAACAATGGCAACACCACACCCTTGGTACTTGCTGCACAGAGGGCAGCGCGAGCGTATTCTCGAATCAAGGCACCCAGTTCCTTCTGACGGTCCTCTTCGCTCTGAGCATCCAACCCCAACCGGGACACCAAATCCACAAGGTGAATGCGAGGAAAGTCCGGAGAAGCGGAGTACTCCCGAACCCTAATCTCGTCTTCCTTCGTCCACAACATGGACGATAGGTAGAGGGAGATGCGCTCCATGAGTCCCTGAGAGTCTATCTGGGAAGCGACTTTCAGAAGCTCCACACCATGTTTCACGCTTTCAAAGCTCTTCACAAACGGTGAGTACATGGTCGAAAAGAAATCAAAGTAATATTGAACTTCTGTTTGAAGCTCCAAAACAAACTCCATTGGCGCAGGTGGAGAGGCTGGCTTTTCCCATCTCTCGCTCAAGCATGTGTTGAAGTACTTGCTGTGCGTGCTCAAAACATGCGAATGAAGATGGATGAGAGCTAATATTCGATCTCTGCTTCCCCCTTTTGGTATCAAGATGATGGTCGCATCTTGGCCTGTTCCACCGAGTGACCTCTCCTGTGGCCATCTTCCAAACGCCATCTGCTGAATGCCTGTTTCGAAACATATGAATTGCAGAACACTCAATCGAAGTAAACTTTGCTCTTAACGAAAGACTGGAACCTTTGCAAACGCAAGCAAAAATTGAATTGCGTCCAGAACTTACAATTGAGACCGCAGTCAATCATATACACTAGCCTTCAATTCAACGGACCGTCAGAAGCTCCAAGCTCTCTACCGCCAACGCTGCAGACAGACAGAATATATCAACATGAGTCTTGTTGCTTGGAATTATGGTACGACGGAGTAATGCTGAGTCAACCTCAAATTCTTGTCTCATGCTAACAATTGACATGCATTCAATCTTGAGCATATATGTCAATGCATCTTAATGCAACAAAGTTGCAGTCTAGTAAGAACGTCGCTCTTTAAAACCACAACCATGTCTCCAACACACAGCTAACAGCCAGAGAGCTTCTCCTAATCTCGTAACATGCAAGCTCCATCCAGGAATCTTATCTTGATTATCATATACAAAGAGTCTCCTCCATTTCCGCAAAGACGGATACCACTACACTAAAATTGTCTTTAGTGTCATATGGTACTTCGTGTCAAATCGGTTCTTACAAAAATTATCATCCAAATCTATTCGAGTTTTTGTCTGAGTATTTTATTAGCGATAAATACATTAGGGGACAAGTCCTTGAGAAGCGAATTAAGATTGTGGGCAATTGAATTTTCTGTCCCCTCTGCTCTGATTCCAGTTCAATCCAGTAGAGCATCGCAAGCAACAGCGTTCTGGTGAGTTCCAAGATTCAAAAGCCTTCAAATTAGAATACGAAGGATGCCTAACTTACGATAATTGCACTGGCATCACATATTAGAATATTCATACAGGCCTCTCGTCTCATTGAACTCTCACCTCTCACAGCATGGACGAGGGAAAGGCTGCTAATAAGCTTGTGCGACCAACAAAGCCTCGTTGTAGTTCCAAACCTATTTCTTCTGCAGAGAAGTGAGAGGATGAACAGTAGACGGCTAAATCGGGCAATTACCTTGATCTTTCTCTTCAGCTGTGAGTGTCGGTAGAATAGAAGCTAATCCCCACGCAATTGCCTGCCAACAAATAAATCCACCCACGCAAAACAGTGTGAGATATCAAACTAGAATTAGGCGTTACTCAGGTCAAAGCCATGGCCATTATGCACAATTACCACCAGAATCCATCACTCTGGGCTTACTCAACAACATCACCAGAAGCTGCCAAAACACATGAAGCCGCAGATATGAAATCAAGCTTACAAATATAACTGCAAACAAATGGAAGCCACTCATCTTTAGTCGGGGCTTCAGTCAAGCATGCAATTGAGGTGCGAACTGCAAAGTCGGTAGACAAGGACAACATTCAAGGTAGCGGGAAGTTGAACAACTGACCTTTTGAGAAGCCGCGACTTCTTCACCACCGACGTTGCAAAAGTACAGAATCAACAATCTGATAAAGAAGTGAAGATGCAGCAACCTTGAAAGGATTCTGTCCACAAAGGAGGTGCAAAAGATGTGCGGTTTGGAAAAAATTTCACTGAAAAGCTTACACGAATTTACTCTTCCCGACAGGCTACCCCCAGTAACAGCACTTAGGGCTGAACTGCACTAGTGCACCGACGTCCTTCGAGGGCCGTGCGTGAAGAAAGAGTCCATTTGTTAGGCCCGAGGTACAACATGCGCATTCAGTACAAAAACGACCTCAACCCTTGAAGGGCCTGAAAGCTCCCTTTGTGGCCGTTTAGTATATTATAAATATGGTGGTATTTGATCAGAAAACACATTCACCAAATATTTTTTGAAGGTAGACTGCTCTTAAAGCGACCATTTAAGGGCTGGTCCGCTTTCTTAGTGGGTTTCCGTGGACAGAAATATTTTTAACTCATTTTTCAAAGAAAGCAAAAAGGATGTGGAACTTAACACAAGTGTTTTCATATTTTTCCAAACATTTTTGAATTACATGTGAATTTTCAAAGATTTGGGGCATAGGCACCTATTTGTGACCATAGGTCTTCCAAAATTTGTCCACTTGCAACTTGTAAAGAGATGGGAGGAAATGAAAGACAATGATTGGCTCTTGCAATAAAAAATAATTTTTTCTTGATTCACTCAATGGTGAATATGGTCCATTTAAGGATCACCCCATATCCATTCTAAAGCTATTTATAGGGGTGGTTTCAAGAAGACGGTCGCTTTTAGAGCATACTACCTTAGTGCAAAGAAAATTCATGATTATTAGTGTGTCATGTGTCATTGCCACAATCAAAATGAAAGTAAAAGTATTTTTTTATTTTTTAAAAACCAAAGGTAACTCAAAAAATCCATAACATTCTCATTGTGAGTGAGAATGCCACAAAACAAAGCTTTGAAATTCAATAACTTTCACACCATGCTTTGGAATGTCATGAAACAAAACTCGTGCACCCCTCCTCGCCGAGGGTTTTCTGACAGTACCAAGAACGCGATCCACGAACACTCGGTCTTGGAAATTTCAACATAACAAACAAACAAACAAAASAAAACAAAACAAACAGACTAATTTAAGGTATAGATGATATTATTTACATTACAATATATCACAATTCATATATTAAAACACAATTTAAGAGTTGTAAGGCTAAATATGGGTTATATAGAGGGACTCCAAGGGCCTTTAAAGAGTTAAACAATCCTACGTACTCACAAGGAAATAAACTTTGAAGTTTGTCTAATATGAATATTATAGCTTAGTTTATATTGAACAAAAATTTTGTTACACAATAAAATAGGAGGTCCATGAACTAACTAGGTTCTAAATGAGTCTTTTGTATAGGAATGAGTGACATGTTCCTTGAAATATGTATTACTACCATTGATGAGGCTTAAAAGAGGAAGTTTATAGAGGTGATTGCAAGAAAAACCTGTCGATTTTGTTGCGTTTGGCTGATTTTTCGGGAGTACTTTAAAATTAGAAAATTAATTTTAAAATTTTAAAAAAAATATGACTAATGTATTTACCTTTAAGAAGAACATACCCTAGGAAGGAAAAGTGTAGGAAAATTCTCTGACATATTATCAAAATTCAATTTCGGTCACTTAAGTAATTTTATTAAAATTGAAAAAATTCAAGTTTACTTTCCATACCATCAAAAAGCTTGCTTCCAAATTTCTTGCTCTTTTGAGCATTTTTACAAAAGTTAGAGACAAAAACAACTTCCACACGCAACGTGTGACGCAAAATAGTACAAGTGTTTCTTGCAATCACCCATAGACCTCTTGCTTGACATCTTGCGTCCACGTGTTTAACCGTAAAAAGATGAAGCAACCTAAAAGTATCAAATGGAAGATAGAAAATCCTTCTACATATGACAGAAGTGTAGATGTTTATCTTTAGAATTTTGTGCGTAAAGAGGAGGTCTTGCACAATGATTTGACCACCAATGAGTGCTCTTGGATGCTTTTTAAACAAATGATTCACAAAGTACAAAAAATGATGATTTCCTTGGTAATCAACTTGGCATTGCAAAATTAAGTTGGAAAGGATGAGACCTATCATCAAGTTACTTTGCCAAAAATGATATGATTTTTGCACCAATAAGTGTAGTCTTCATTTCAACACAAGTCTAAAAAGTCATCCATCCGATATTTTTTGATGACACCGTGAATACTAATAAGGCTTAGCTCTATAGGTCCCAAAATTGTTTTCATGTGAGCAAAAATATAAACATAACCTTTGACAAATGTGGCATTATTGAATATAATGGAGCCAAAGTGAAAAAAATAACTATTGGAAATTGGAGAATGAGTGATAGACAAGGGATGTGCAAAAACTAAGAACAATCCATTGTTAGTATTGTGAGAATGTTGAGCTTCTAGACCTTGTACARAGCTTTGTTGACTATGATGTATGGAAAATGCACTAATGCATACTTGCAATAGTGTAACACTAGCAAGCTCATAAAAAATCCACTTTGGATTTGATAGACATTGTTTTCGTGATTTGTACAAAAAGTCCATATTCGTTATATTGAGACTTTTTGCATTCTCATTTTTATCCTTGACTCAAAGATAAATTGATTTATCTCTTTACTAGTATTCTTTTTATAAATAACTACATGAAATAGTGAAATTAGGTTGCCTTCACAATTAGGTTGCCTTATCCCAAGAAAGTTACTCAACAAGCCATCAAAGTCCACAAATATTTCTACAAACACTTCCATTTGTACACATGGAAGTTTATGAATTCCAAGTACACTAATTCAAAAGTAGTGAATTCTTTTACAGTAACAATAAATATTTAAATAGAGTGGAATGTAGAGAAATTAGTGAGGGGCAACCTAATTTCACTATTTAGTGTAGCATTCTATCTCAAAATCTGCAAAAAGTCTCAATATAACAAATATAATGGCCTTCAAAGCAATCAACACTAAAAAATACAAATTCAATTTATGAAAATATATGCTAGTTATGAAAAACACTAAACATAAGGGTTTATAAATTTTCTACTCAAAATTGGCACAACTTTAGTTGGGTTTCTTCTAGAGTTGATCAACACTTCCAAGGAGGTAGTTTAAGTCGATGTCAATAACAAGTGATGGGAAAAAAGACTAAAAAAAACATACAATTGACTAGAATAGATGAAAGTATTGAAAGCATCAGTATACATTTGTATTTCTTGACGACAACTTTCTTTTCAAAAACTGTCCATCTGCTTGTACCAACTTTATAATTTCTTTCTTCCAAAAAAATTGTAAATGCAATTTTAGATGCCACGTGTTGCAGAAGGGACACATCTTTTTTACTTTTTCCATGTATCTTTTCATAAACTTTTAAGAAAAAAGTTCCACTCAATTTAGCTTGCTTTCTAGAGCAATATAACCATTATAATTAGTGTGTTCAAACACTAGTAGAAAACGCAGAAATTTTAACATAATTTTGTTGATTTGGTCGCATTGTACCGGTCATTTTTCTGTTGATTTCAATAAGAATCTGTTAAAACTAGCAGATTTTTGTTGAAATCAACAGAAAAATGATCGGTACAACGCGACCAAATCAACAAAATTATGTTAAAATTTCTACGTTTTCTACTAGTGAAATTCCATCATAAAAATATTAATAATTTAGATTTTACTTCTATCTCATACCTACTTCTACCTAAGAAATTTATCAAGAATGAAAAGTAAGGCTCTTTTCATTAATTTTTTTTCCTAGACTCTCAACTCAATTCTTTACCATAAAGATACAAACCTCAAAACTTTATATTGCAAAAAATCAAAGTCAAGAAGTTTCAAAGTCAAATAATCTAGTCATGCTAGGTGCAAAAAAAATTTGTTTTCTTTGCTTTAAATACAAATATCTTGCAATCACTGAGGTCAGTTTTTATGAAATTATTCCACACATTGTGATTTCCAATCAATTTTACAAAGAATTTTTAGTTTATGGAATCCAATTTTTTTCAATTAGTCTCGTAGTAGATTTAATTCTATAGATATGATCTATGAATCATATTTAACAGTCTTTGCAAAAAAGTCATCATTAAAATTATTATTCCCAATAATTGAATTTTATAATGCATCCACAATTTTTGGAAATTTGGACTATCCCTTGGTCCTTAACCCTCGAGCGCGCCAACGTCCAATTTCTGGACGATGAACAGATTGAAACTTCCAATTCATCCTCCCAACTGCTTGGATGAAAGTCATTATAATTTTTAGAGATATTCTATCGAGTTGTTGTTCTATTTAAGGGTTAGATTTGGTGTTACTAGAGCACATATTTTTCTAAAATTACCAATGTGCAAGTGTGTCAAGTGGTTGACCAAGCCAAAATTGCATAGACTTTAGTTCAAAACTAGATTTGCCAAAATGAGGTTATAGATTGTAAGAACACAAATTTCAAAAAAGCACCATGTCAAAAGAACCTCATTTCAAATCCATTCCAACAAATTTTACTCCAAAAATGCTTATATTTTGTTTGTTCTTGAATTTTGAAGAAATTTTGAAATTTTCCTTTTAAAAGTGATGTGGGAGTCCCAAATTAGTTCAAGTTGAATAGAATTATGAATTGTACTTCAATAAATTATGTGGATATCTCATTAACAAAATTTGGATGAAAATCATCCATTTTTCCGGTTTCACTAGATTGCCAAGGATTTAACACTCTCATTGAAATCCTTGATAAAAATATATGAAGAAACTTGTATGAGATTCCAAATTTGTATGAAGATTCCACATTCGTCAAACATCCTTGCATGGAGTCGTTGTAAACTTCAACAAAGAGTTTGTTGATCAAAAGTAGAAAAACAGGTACACATGACCTTTCCTCACAATCATATATTTTGTTTCTCTTGCTTAATTTCCATCACTGCTACTGAGGTCCTAATTCAATTTCTACTTACAAAGCAATCAAAAGCTAGAGGTTTCTTTGGCAAGGAGAATTCTAGAGTGCATTGAGGATGACCTTGACTATGAAGTCTAAACGATGCACTTTCATTTTTTTTTGTTGGCACTAGACCTAAGAAAAGGAGGCTTTGCACTCATTTGACAAAAGAATTTACTAGATGATTGCAATTTGGGGGAAGCTAAACATTCTTATGTATTTTATTTTAATAAATTTTCCTTAAAATATAAATAGAATTATAATCTAATCCAAGTAAGTTGTTTCAGAATTATTTTACCATTGTCAAATTATTTATGAATTTTTTTAGGCTAAAACAAATGATACAGGTATCTAAAGCKCTATATTCACCTAGCTTGCATGCGAAGAAGTTTCAATATAAAGACCTTATTTAGAAAACAAGCTAGTGTTCCATGACAAAGCCCCTTGTAGCATAGCCCAAGGGAGATGCTACTTGTATATATTGTCCAACTACTTGAAGCCTAATATATGATGTCATTATTTATGTGAGGTAAAAACTATGTAATTTTTAGAAAAAACATAGTGTTTCAATCATAGAAAAAGATTGATACAATTATTCCCTAGAAAATCAAATGTGAACTCAAATTTCAAAAAACAATTGAATCCAAATATGTTCCAAGTGCACAAAATCTTATTTACTTGTTCATCTAAATGTTTGTAAATTCTTTTGTTAAGTCTCTTACATTTGCAAAATGTAGATTCTTAGAACTCTTTTCTATAAGTAGATTCTATTGTTCAAAACGCACATGTATGTTTGACATCAAAAAGAAACCTCTCCAATTCAAAAAATAGCCCTTCAAAAACATCTTGAATTCAAAAGTAAATTAAAAATCATAGAACATCACTAGAATTAGAATTAAGAGTTTGCTCCAAAAGAATCTTGGCAAAATTGCAAATATTCAATCTATAATTGATTTTAGAAGAGATATTCAAATCTTGGTTCTTAATTTTATTCAAAATATTGGTTAGAATGGTAGTTGATTTATCTATATGGATGTGATCTATAGATCACATCCATATAGTATTTGTTTGAAAGTCAACAATAAATTGTGCTTCAAAGTTACATTTTATAAGACATGGCTTCACAATTTTGGAGATTTAGGCTACACTATTGTAATGAACGACTATTGTCTCTTATGGGAACAAACTGGATTTTGAGYAGACTCCTCTTACCTCAATTATTAGTACAATTTTCTACAATTTTCTTATAAGATAGAAAAACTTATTAGCTTTGTGGGAATATAATTTTTATTTCAATCAGTACTAGGAATCAAAAGTTATGCCAGCTTAAACATAATTTTTATGTTGTTAGGCAAAAAAATAAAAAAATAAATTGAAAATAAATTGAACTTTTTTTTCTCTTGTAGATCATGTTTTTTCTCTACATTAAAGCTTTGATTCATTCCATTTGGATTAGTGATGTGAAAATTATGAGCAATCTTGTTTTCAGGGCAATTTGAGCATCATCTTGGAAAAATAACTCAAAAGATTCATTTCTAAATGCAATTTTCACAATTTAAAAAAAATAATTTTGTCAAGGTTAAGTTTGTTTCCTAGAACAATCTCACGATTTGGAAATCTTAAGGTATTTCAATCCCATCTTAGAGCTATTAACTATTTAATCTTTCTTTCAATCTTGAACCTACTTCTATAATCTAAATTTTTTTTAAGGAATGAAAGTCAAACGTTTTTTTCTTAGATTTTTTTTCCATAGACTTTCAACTCAATTTTTCAACACAAATTTTGTTAATCCAAGGTCCTCAATGCAAAAATGGGCAAATGGAGGCCTCAAATGGCAAACTAAGCCATCTGAAATTGCAAGAGAGTGTTTTAATTTTTTTTTGAAAACCTTGAATGCTAATATCTTCCAATTTGTTTGGTCAAACTTTATGAAATTTTGACCAGATGATCTCAGACAAGAAAATTAATGCAGCAAAAAGAGCAATTTTAAGTGCTTTTTAACAACAAAAATAATAACAAAAAAAATAATAATTTATTTATTTATTTTTTTAAATGCCCTTGGTCCTTTACAGGTTGAAGGGTTTATATACGGTGCTTTATAATTTTGACTTAGGAAATAATTAGACATAAATAGGTTGGATATATAGACATAGTGTTTCCTTGTCATTGTAGGCTCAACTCCTTTATGTAAAGTATTTACGTTTTAAGTTCAGTGATTGCTGATGCGGAAAAGGTGTTGTGCAAATTTCTTACACTCAAGAAGTCATGTTGTTTGATTACCATAAGGATTCTTAAAATTTGTTTTGCATTTTGGATTTGCAAAACATTAGAAAAGTCAAAAGCAAGTGAAGTTGAGTTTTTAAAACCTAAGCCAAATTGCTGTTCTAAGAAGAAAAATTATTACAAAATCTCAAATTTAATCAAAACAATAACAACTTTGATGCATTGATTGCAAGAGTTTGGATAATTTGACCCCTCATTAATTGGATATAATTTGGATGAACATGGTCACTCTTAACCTCTAAAGTCTAAACATTCCAATTCATCTCCAAAATTGAAGATTTGAGAAAAAAACATTATAATGTGCTATTTGGAAGTTTATTTTGGAATTGATATACAAATAAAAGTTGTAGACTAAGAGTTGTAGAGTCCATCTTTACGGTTAGATTCTCCAATAGTATCACCAATATTTTTTCATAAATTTTGAAAGGAAAATTTCAAATTTCCTTCAAAATTCAATAACAAGCAAAATATCTTCATTTTTGGAGTAGAATTTGCTGGAATGGATTTGAAATGAGGTTCTCTTGACATGGTGATTTTTTTAAATTCACAAGTTTTTCAAATCTATGATTTCATTTTGGCAAATCTAGTTTTGAACTAAAGTCAATGCAATTTTGGCTTGATCAACCACTTGACATACTTACACATTAGTAATTTTAGAAAAATATGTATTTTGCTAACACCAAATCCAATCCTTAGATGAAACAACAACTTGATATAGTATTTCCACAAATTAGAAGAAATTTCATCCAAGCAGCTAGGAGGATGAAACTTCTGTTTCAATGTGTTCATTATCTACAAAATGGACGTGGTGCGCTCCAAGTTTAATTACTACAATATTGTCAATATTTGGATGAAATCAAGATCCATTAATTAGATAATGATGGATGAAATAGTCAAGTAGATATCAGCCTTTTTCTAGTTTATGAGAAACTGCCAAAAAGGCAATCACTTAAATTTTGTTGAAGCATTGTATGTCTACATCCATCCATCTTTTGGACCAAAAATCACTTTTCAACCATATTTGTATACTTTTTCATTCATCATGATTGTATGATTCCTCACTTTTGTAACGTACTTTGGATTAGCCACGTCTTCATGAGAACAATTTTGGGATAAGTTGAGATCAACAAAACCAAATTTGAAATCATAAATTAAATCTAAATATAAGTTGAGTGATCTCTTCATATATGTTTTCTGAGAATTTCAATTAAAGTGATGAATCCTTGGCAATGTAATTCCTGTGGACCAAATGGATTTTTTTCACATTTTGCTTACCTATGTTTAGAATCTAATGACTTCATGACAACCCTATTCACACTACTATAATTTTTCAATGGTAAGACATCCATATTGAATCGAATGAGCCCGTACTTGCACTAAGTGGACAACAATGTATTGTAATATTGTATTGTTTAACCCTTAAAGGATATTCCTAGCCCCTTGAACAATGATTCTTTGAATTAGTAGATTTGACTTATTCCTTATCTTTTAGGAAATTCCATGACTATCTTTATGAGACAAACTTTACATTCTTCAACATTTGCAATGGCAATTAGAAAAAGATTGAAGTATTTGCATTTGCAATCTAAGGTAAGGGTGATTGCATAAACAACTAGTACTATTTTGCATCACACTTAAAATAATGGAGTTGTCATCCACTATAACTTTTGAAGTATGAACCCAACTAACTTGAAATTTTTATTGAAGGTGTCTAACTTGATAGCAATCAAGATTCCTTATTTTTCAGAAATTTTAAGAAATCATTTTATATTTAAATTTAAATTTAGCTAATTTGTCGCACTTTGCAATTTAGAGGTTTTTAGTACCAAAAATTAATGATCTAGAGCTGAAATTTTTGTGGTTTATTTCCACACTTGGCATGCATGCATTACACCCGAGTACCAAAAATTAATGATCTGGAGCAGAAATTTTGTGGTTTATTTCCACACTAGGCATGCATGCATCCACCAAAGGGAATTTCAACAAACATTATTTTATTTCCTCTACATGCGTGCTAAAAGGGCTCCCTTATGCACACACTTCTGAATATTCAAGATGGTTTTAAGACCATTCTTTGGGTGAAATCTCTTTATCATCAAGTTTTCTCAAATTGCCAATTTTTGTTTTTTTTGAAATATTTTTGCCCTATTTGTTACAAATTTAAACTTCAAAGTACCTATTTTCATGAAATTTTGCAATTTTCTAGTTTTCCTACTTAGAGAATTTTTCTACACTTTACCTTCCTAGGGTACCTTCATCTTAAAGGTGCATACATTAAATATATTTTTCAAATGTTTTAAAAATATTTTTCTAATTATACAATTTGTCAAAAAAATCATGAGTACTTGTACAGTACGCTAGAAAGACCACATGGTGTTTTTTGCAATTGCTTATAAAACAATCCCTTGGCTTGTGGTTAGAATTTGGAGTTTGGCCTCACACTATAGTTGAAATTTTTTAATTTTTTTCCACTTAAAGACAAATGTGAGAAACAGCAAGTGCAATTGAAATTATATATTTTCGACAAAGTAAGAATTTGTTAGGAATTTTTGAGGTGTTTAGTGCATTGTAGACTACACCATAATTAACAAAATTTACATACATAATGCTCATCTTACTACCTAATGTGGTCACAATATTTTCAAACATGGAAGGCCTAAAAAGTCAATTCTTACAATGAATTTCACATTGAAAAGTTGGAAGTTCCTAATGAGGTCACTATAATTCACTCCATTACTATCATGTAAGACATTGATTGAGGCCCAAATCTCACATACTTCAAAAATCCACAATAGTATGACTTCCTAGGCGCCTAGTATGGGTCATTCGACCACAATGGGTTGTTTTACCTTAGATTGAGAGCTCATATGGAGAGAGTGGTTCCAAACTGTGAAGGAGGTTTATTATTATGTAATACTATGTTCCTACCTCAACTCAAATTCATTGGGAAAAGTGAGCATTACTTAAGTTTTATACAATGCACCTAAATCCAAAGTCACCTTGCTTGGCTAGCAGCACTTTACACTATAAGGTCACTAATAAAAGTCAAAAAGTGGCTTAAAAATACACAATTATAGAAAATGAATGATTTCATCCAAATTTTCATTCAAAATTTGTAAATAATGAAATATGCCCTAATACAATTCCAAAATTGCCATTTCTAATACAAGAACCAAATTTTAGAAAAATTAAACATTTTTTGACACATGTAACAATGGATCTTGTAGTACACTTATTAGAAAAGATGTGGAAAAAATTTCAGACTTTTCTACCATGTAGATTGCAAGATGTTGATGTTTGAATTGACAAAAATCATATTTTTGGCCCTACAAAAAAGTGGGTGCACTTCACAAGGTCACATTTGTATAAAAAAATGTCCAAAGTGGTGGTTACTCTTTGGATTCATTCTTCAAGGCAAGTTGGTTACATGATTGAAAATTTTCAAATCATTTGGAATTGTACAACATATAGAAAACAAATAGTAAGTAGAAAAAAGCAGAAAATGATTCAAAATACTAAATTGTAAATAATTTATTTATGGAATTGAAAAATGACAATTCCAATGTTTAAATTCTTGTAATAAACAATTTACACCTATAATTTACATGTTTTTCCAAAAATTTTAAAAATTGATATAAATAATGGATTTCAAACTTTTTTGTAGAATGAAGATTCTATATCTTCCCACAAACTAAGGCAAAACATCCCATTGCACTCAAATGACCCATAGTGGACATGTAATGACTCCATGACGATTATTCAAACGATAATCAATGTCTAGTGTCATGGTGTCATTAATGTCTAGTGTCTATTGTTTAGTGACCTTATTAAGAGCATTCTATTTTTTGAGTGTAAATCATTGTAGAAAGTGACTTTTCAGGGCCTTCCACATTAGAAATTATTGTGACCACTTTAGGTGATTAAATGATGAGCATATTGGATACAATTTTTGTTGGTTACCAAGTAGCCTACTGACTCTTTTAGGCAAATCACTTCAAAACTTCATAACAAATTCATACTTTGTGTGAAAAATATAATTTCAATTGCTCTCACTATTTCTCACACTTGTCTTTATGTGGAAAATAATTTGAAAATTTTTAGCAATGGCATGAGGGCAGACTCCAAATTCTGACTACAACTGGTTGTGTTATCTTACCTCCAATTAAGACTCCTCATACCTTTTGACTTAATGATCAAAATAGAATGATTCAAAGCTTTCCACTTGGATATAAATCTAAAGAACTACTTTCTAATTATTATTTAAAAAAATTGTAATTTTGGAAAAAGTTTGTTTTTGCTCCCTAAGCTATCTGCCGAGCAATGAGAACTACATATCATACAATAACTTTTTAACTATTTAGTCAAAAGTTATGAAAATTATTGGGCCTTAATTCCCTTAAAGCTACTCCTCGGGCACATGTTTTGTGAAAACTTCAAAGAAAAAAAATAAAAACTCCATTTGTAGTGAGCTGCCCAAAATCACTATGTTGCCAAAAAAAACGCAATTTGAGCATTTAGGGGTTAATTATCTGTGCATGATCCCACATTCGTAACACTCAATTTCAAATTTGTCAAACATTCTAATATGGACACTCATATTCACTTTAGATAAATATCAATGTAATAATACAGATTATGCTATTAAAAACGTTCCATACGATTGGCCTCAAAATTTCATCCCTTATCATCCAGATTTCATCCAATTTTTGTTGCATTCAGTTGTGTATACACAAAATAATCATCCAGACTTCATCTGCCTTCCATCCAGATCTCATCCAAATTTTTGCTCTATGTGAACCCCCAAAAACTCATCCAATTTCAGCTCCAGAGTGAAGGAGTTTAACAAAATTGGGGGCTTAAGATCTGACCGGAGCTTCAAGGTGCTCACTTACAGCAACACATTTGAAGAAGAYCTCACACCAATAGTAAAACTTAACAAAAACTGTTGATCAAAAGGACAGAAGACAGGTACACAGTTCACTTGAATGTTTCCTCACATTCTGCTCGTCCCGCTTCTTTTTCGTCACTGCTCCTACGATCCTAAACAGGTAAAACCGTTGTACAATAGAGCAGCATCATGGCGGCAATCGCAACGTCACCTGGGACTTTTTCTCTTCTCAAATCCTCAACGAACAGGATCGACAGCCTCGGATTTGAAGACAGAGGAGTAGAACTCCCACGCCTGCAGGCTACTTGCAACCCTTAGCAAGTTCTCAGTGAAAGTGGAGCACCGAAGCCGAAGAGCTTGTGCTGATGAAGTCAAAAACTTTCTCTTCCTGCAACTGGATTAACTCTGCCTGCTGCTTCAAGGGCAACGTCAGAAACAAGTCCGCAGCTGCTTGTTCAAATGCCCCCACATCCAACGAAGACTTCAGTACCACGTGCCAATTGGCCAACAGCGTCATTCATTCTGGCGCTTTCAATACCAGACGTCCAGCGAGCACCTCCTTGTACATCGCAAGAACAAGCTCTGCGAAATCCCGCTTTGAAAACGACGGAAAGATAGTAATGGCTGATAGACTGATGCATTTCGGAATCTTCTCGAAATGCACAATGCCTTGCACCAATTCCTCAGCCACTTGGCCCTTCAGCAGTGCCTCTAGTATCCAACTCATTACTCGGACCCTTTCAAGCATAGTGTCTGTCATGTTATAACCGCGAAATCTTTCAATCAGGATATCGCAGTCTCTTCCAATGTCGACAAATACTTCCTTTGCCGCTTGACTGAGAATTTCCCAGATGTTCCTGGGGTTCTGAGACCGTGGAGCACAACGTATGACCTTCAAGAATGCTGGCAATGTCAACACACTCGGAATACTTGATGCCTTGAGGACACCGTCTAACAAGGCAAGCAATTCCTTCTGACGTTCCTCTTCGCTCTCACTCAACCCCAACCGGGCCACCAAATCCTTGAGATGAACGCGAGGAAAGTCCGGCGTAGTCGCGTACTCTCGGACCTTAATCTCCTCTTCCTTCGTCCACAAGATGCACGATAAGTAGACGGAGATGCGCTCCATGAGACCCTGAAAGTCTATCTGTGCAGCTACTCTCAGAAGCTCCAAGCAGTCCTTCACATTCTTAAAGCTCTTCGCAAACGGTGGATACATGTTAGAAAAACAATTGAAGTAATGCTGAAGATCTCTTCGGACCTCCAGAACAATCTCAATTGGATCATATTTCGATGGAGGGCCTASTTCAATACATCTCTCCCTGAAGCATGTGTCGAAGTACTTGCTGTGCGTGCGCAAAACATGCCAATGAAGATGGATGAGTGCCAACGGTCGCCGATCTCTGCTCTCCCCTTTTGGTATCAATTTGATGGTCACATCTTGGCTTCCTCCTGGCTCCCCACCAAGTATCCTCACCTCCATTTGCAGAACGCTCGCCTTGAGTCCATTCTGAACAATTTCAAAACTTTCTGATCCTGTCACAGAAGCTTCCAAATGATACTAGTCCTAAGAAAGTTGCTTGCAAACCTGAAACTGCTTTCGCTTTAGCGAATCAAAAGCCAACCGTAGACCCTGGCAAACTCATGCTTAAGGGCGCGCATGCAGATATGAGAACATCACAGACAATGCCGTAATCTCAACCCAGTCACCATTGGGGCGGTAACAGTCAAGCATGCAATTGCTCAGGTGATTATGAACTGAGTGCACATGTGACTAACTAGGACAGTTACATACGTCCAGTAATTCAAGCTAGCCGCAATGCAAGTTACTGACGTACCTTGCTAAGCCCCGACATCTTCACCACCACCAACTGAACGTTGCAAACGTGTAGAATCAACGTAAGTTAACTTGCAACGAGATGAAAAAGTCAAGCCGCAAGAGATCTGCAACAATGCATACGTACCAGAAGCGGGCTCCCTGCTCGTCCAAGATTACAGTCGCGGAGAACTATAACTGAGGACTGCTTACTAGGCTGGCCTTTGGGTAGCCGTCAGACTCATCAATGTTGAACAGCAATTCCCTCCCCCAAGGCTTCAGTTGCGTGAATGCCCAATCAGTGAAGAGTCTCGACTTGTTGGGCCCGAGGACATGCCTGGCAGTACAAAACGACGGTAAACAATTGAGCCTAGCTGGTAATGAGTAATACGTTTAATAATACGTTTAATAAGTAATAATTGATCCGGGTAATAATAAGTTTAAGTAATAAGTCTAAACTTCACTCTCACAGCATCAGTCCTCAGAACGCTCAGGTAGCTCAGGTAGGAGGTCGTAAAATGGAGCAGGTTCTAAAACCAATCAGGCTCTGGAGGTACATTTTGCACTCTCCAATGTACAAGCAGTCTACATTTGAGGACATGGTGGTCGGTTTTAGAGCCCATTGAAATACACTTTTTTGCAACTTCAAAAACTCATAACTAATTCCACAAAGCTCCAAAAAATATGAAACAACTTGGGTTAGATGCCAATTTCACTTGTCTTTCAATAAAAATTTACTGAAAATTATTTCAAGCAGTTTCACCTTGCCAGAATTCAGCTTCAGCCCTTAGATGGGTGCTTCGTGGACCTCCTAGTACCTTAAATCCATCCCATGAAGTGGGCCTGGCAGGGTAAATTTTGTGTTCTCTATGTTAACTGTAATGAAAAAGCCCCCTATTTTGTGTCGTGTTTTTCCCTACTGAAATATTACTCACCTCCCTTAACTATTGTGGGGCATTTGATTGCAAATAATTCAAAATTTGCAAAAATTATATTATATGCAAAAAATATAAAATTCTTGTGATTTTACAAGAGTAAATTCAACGTGTGAGATGGATTTAGGGTCATGCATCCTCAATGAACTCTAGAATTTGCCTCCTTAGATATTACTCTAACTTTTTGTTGCTTTGTGACTAAAATTAGTTAAATAAATTTTATCACTTAGAGTACATTAAAAAATACTTTGAATAGTTACAAGAAATTTCAATATTATATATTGAACAAAGAAAATAAACCACTTCAAAAGCACACTAAGAGACAAAAAAAAATTAGTCAACCCCTAAAGGACCAAACTGCATTTTTTGGCAAGATAGCAATTTTAGGCAGCTCACTACAAATGGAGTTTTCATTATTTTTCTTTGAAATTTTTACACTACATGTGTCCAAGGAGTAGCTTTAAGGCCCAACAATTTTCATAACATTTGACTACAATGTTAAAAAGTTGTTGCATGATATGTGATTTTCTTTGAACTTTAGGCAGCCCAAAAAATTTCTTTAAAAATCACTTTTTGAAAAAATAAAAACTTGAAATTGGTTCTTTATAATTATACTAGTAGTTGGCGCTTGCTATGCTATACATTCATCATTAGAATTTTATAAGAATTTCTATGTATTTGATAGAATGTAGAACAAAAATCTCAATAAATCTTCAAATAAAAATGACTTAAATCTTTGTATAATTTTTTTTATGAGCAAGCATATATTGAAATGTACGATAGAAATTTATTGAATGATGAATGAAACATATGCAATGGTGAATACTATAAAAGATACACAWACATTAGAATGCATTAGAAATTTGACTCCATTGTTTCAAAAAATAACAACCCAAATTGAAGAATTGAAAAGAAGAACTTATAAATCTCAAAATTTTTGTGAACAGCTTAATTGTTGTGGAATCCAAAATTGCTTCAATTGAATAAATTTCTCAAAATCATTTGGTAGCAGCAATAGAAAATTAAAATCATAAACGTGCAAAGAAGTGTAAAGTCAAGAGAAGCAATGGATTTGCTACCTCTATAATATCGTCTTGTAGATCGTCTTTAATATCACCTTAATTGAAACAACTACATTATTTTTATGATATCACCATTTGTATGAAGTGATATTACAAAAGTGATTGCACACTGCTACTCTACTTCTGTAATATCATATTGTATGAAACTACAATTTCTATGTATGCATGATTGAAAATATTCTTACAAAATATTTAAAATAATTATTTTAAAAACTTATTAAAATCATTATCATGCATTCTATTCAAATATATCAAAATTTTACTAATATGTGATACAATGAATGCGTCGCATAGCAAGCACAAGACCCAAGTATTAATGGTAGCATTTGTGATATTACAGAGGGAGTTATGATTTTAGTAGTATGATATGAGTGGAAAGCTTTGAACCATTCCATTTGGATTAGTGCGCTAAACGTTATAGAGAGTTCTATTTTGTGGGTAGGTATGTTTTTTAGAGACTCCATACTATTACACGACAATGAAATAGTTGAGTTAAAATTGGTAGGGCAAATTTTGAAGAATATTGAGGATGACCTTAACTATGATTAGAAGTGTAATGGATGCAGTGATGCACTCTCCCAAAAGGTTATTGGTTGCGGATCCAAGGTAGGAGGAGGCTTTGTATTCATTTGATAAAATCATTTACTAGATGATTGCAATTTCAAAGAAGCTAAACACCTTAACTATTTTTTTTAATTTAAAAAAACAAACATAAATAGAACTAAAAATCTAATTTGAACACTTGGTCCTTTCGAGGTTAAATCTTTGTGACTAAAAAAGCAAGCCAATCTTATAGGACGAAGCCTCTTGTAGCATAGCCTCAGGAAGATGCTCCTTGTAGATATTGTCCAACTTCATGAAGCTTAATGTATGGTGTCGTTATTTATATGAGGCATGTAAGAATTGTATAGGTTTTCTAAAAAATATGATGTCACAATTATGGAAAAAATTGATATGACATTTTACTACATAATTAAACATGAGCTCAAATTTGACAAAAAACTCATTGAAATCTAAACCCTAAAATGTCCCAAGCATACAAAACTTTCTTTCTAAGAGATCAATGTTTTTTGTGAAATTACAAATATTCAATTCTTAATCAATTTCAAAAGGAATTTCAATTTTTATTGTCAACTTCATCAAAAATATTGGTTAAAATAGCAGATTGTCTAATTATATGGGTTGAATCTATACATTACATTCTTAAAGAGTGATGTTGATTTGTACAAGGACTTGTAGAATGTATTTTGGATTTTGAGGTTTGATTTGTACAAGTATTTGTAGAATCTATTTTGGATTTTGAGGTTTTGCACTTTGCTAGACATAAGCAAATTGTAGCAAGTGAAGGTGAGTTTCTAACCCTTAATCAAGTTGTGATTTTTAAATTTTTTTAATGCAAATCTCAAATGCAATAAAAAAAAAACTCAAGTTAAGGCAATTATTGCAAAAGTTTGAAAATCCCTTATATTAATTGAATGGAATTTGGATTAACCCCTATAGGACGAAACTGCGTTTTTTGGCAACATAGTAATTTTAGGCAGCTCACTACAAATGGAATTTTTATTAATTTTCTTTGAAATTTTTACACAACATGTGTCCAAGGAGTAGCTTTAAGGCCCAACAATTTTCATAACATTTGACTACATTGTTAAAAAGTTATTGCGTGATATGTGATTTTCAATGGTCGGCGGGCAGCCCGGGCACCCCAAAAAACTTCTTCAAAAATTACTTTTTGAAAAAATAAAAATTTGAAATTGGTTCTTTACAATTATATATAAGAGACTCCATACTTACCCACAAACCAAAACGCCTCATAACTTTTAGCTCACCAATCCAAATGGAATGGTTCAAAGCTTTCCATTTATATATAATTGTAAAGAACCAATTTCAAATTTTTATTTTTTCAAAAAGTGATTTTTGAAGAAGTTTTTTGGGGTGCCCCGGCTGCGCGCCGACCACTGAATATCACATATCATGCAATAACTTTTTAACAATGTAGTCAAATGTTATGAAAATTGTTGGGCCTTAAAGCTACTCCTTGGACACATGTTGTGTAAAAATTTCAAAAAATAAATAATGAAAACTCCATCCATAGTGAGCTACTCAAAATTGCTATGTTGCCAAAAAACATAGTTTGGTCCTTTAGGGGTTAATGTGATACAGTTATTGTCAAATATTTGGATAAAAGCTAAATGCAACTAAATAACAATGGATGAAAGCAAGTAGAAATGTAATGAAATTTACAAAAATTAAATGAAGTTAGCTCAAAGCGAATGAAATTTGTATGAAAATCACACCATAAAATATTTGAGATAGTATAAAAATAGAATGAGCCAAAGCGATTACATGGATTGTACATTTCTACCTAAACTGTCATATTTCTATATCCTAGAGTATCTACAATGCATTCTCATAAAACAAATCACGTATCAACAAATAGAAGGGCATTCCACAAGGCCTGCATAGTTGGCTGAATGGCTGGTACAACCACTTCTAAGTGCATTGTGACAAAAATGTCACAATGCACCTAAAATCCAATTTATTTTTATGCAATAATCCCCTCAMCCCCCCCCCCCCAAATACTTAATTAAATTTTTTTTTGAACACCCCTCCTCCCCCTTTTTATAATTTTCAGGAAGCAAGAACTGCTCCAAACAATATGGAATATGTTTCCCAGTATCCAAATCCATATTCGTATTTGTACACGTATTCATATCTGTATTTGTATCTGTATTCATATCTTATTCATATCTTATTTGTATTTGTATTCATATATGTATTTGTATTTGTATATGTATTTGTATATGTATATGTATATGTATCGTATATGTATCGTATATGTATCGTATATGTATTTGTCTTGTATCGTACATGTGTCCAAGATCGTATCCAAGATCAATGGTTGTGGCAGAGGGTTTGTAATTTTTTTAAAATCAAAACTCAACGGCTCTAGTTATTTAGGAGGGAGGGGGGGAAACTAATACCAAAATGATTGGCAGCCTCTTTTCAATGGATTGTGTGACGAGATTTTTTTAGAAATGATTGATCCATTGCAAAGTGGTCACTGCAAACTTCAAATGAACTTTTCAACATTATAAAAAGACAAAAAGAATAGTATTTTATCTTAAAAGGAGACTTTCCATGGAAACAAAAAAGGCCAATTTTATTAGCATCCATACTAATGCTTGAAAAGGTATCATGACAATAATGACTATTTTTACAACAAGCCAACTTGCAAGCCCTTCATATTTTGCAAATTTGTTTAATATGAGCAAGATAATGACAAGAGGCTAGGAATAACATGACAGCTATGCTAATTGCATTGGAGAGTGTTTTTGGTGTTGCCTCTTTACTATGTTGAAATTGTCTTGGAAGGTGATTGCATTATTGATGCACTTACAATTTTGTCAAATTCTAAGACTAGTATGAGAATAGCTCCAATGCAACACGCCAACACGTACACCAATTGCATGATGACGGGGCTACTAAAAAACACACACCAATGCAAACGGCATTGGTCACTCCATATTCCCAACCAAGTAATAAAGCAAAGGTGGCTTACAATAGCAAAAGTCATCATTGTCATACCTTTTCAATCTCATTATGTGTGCTAATAATTTGAAAATTTTCCTTTTTGCATGATCTTGTCCCTACGACTATACTTAAAATACTCCTTTCTCTTGTAGTGTAATCTTTCAATCCATGCGGTCGATCATATTTAACAATCTTTGCAAAAAGTCATCATTTAAATTATTATTCCTAATTGAATTTTATAATACATCTAAGGCCATATTTGTTAAATTGAGACTTTTCTCAGATTTTGAGTCAGAACGCTAGTTAATGGAAAATTCATTTTAAAAAAGGATAATTGAAAATTAAAAAAACAATGCTCAAATAGTGATCCTATAATGAAATTCTAAAAGTTGGTTTTGTTACTTATTTATACAAAAAATACGAGTAAAGAGAAGAAGCAGTTTATCCTCGAGTCGAAGATAAATATGAGACTGTGAAAAGTCTCAATATAACGAATATGGCCTTATCTACAATTTTTGGAAATTTGGACTATCCTTTGGTCCTTAAATTTGAGGCCTCCTAGTTTTCTTTGCATGCGCTTTGGTCCGTGCTTGCTCAAGATCCCCAACTTGTTCATTGGTCTGTCTATCGTGCCGGGCGGGTTTGTCACTTTTCCCATGGAATGAATTCTTCTTTCATTTGTGTTCAAAGAAAAAAAGAGACAACTTAAGTTAGAGATAAATAATAATATATGTAGTTATGTACAAGCTCCAAGGGCTTACATTCAAGTGCATTAAGGTAAACCTACCAAATTGGAACTTCATATGAATAAACTATAAATTTTCAAAGTGTTGAAAAGAAAATTGATCTTATCACTACAAGAGAAAGGGGTGTTTTAAGTATAGTCTCAGAGATAAGATTTTAAGTATTGACCTATAAGGAGTCTTTTAAATAAAAACTTTACTTAAAAGACATGAGTTTTTAGTAAATTTTTACTTAAAAGACTCCTTATAGGTCATTTATTTACTGAAAATCTTATTTCTAAGACTCTAGGACTATACTTGAAATACCCCTTTCTCTTGTAGTATATGTTCTCATAAATGGAGGCTATTCAATTTATAAGCTAGATTATCCATTTCTGACCAAACTCCCATTCTTGTAGGTTAGGATACTATATTTCTAATCAATTATGGTTTAGGTAACACCTCACATTACAGAACAAGACCAACATTTGCAGCAAAGATGTCCAATATGTTTACATTGAAAGATTAGGATGATCACAACATGTATATTGAAACTTGCTATTATCAAACATGGATTTTGTCTTTTATATATAAAATCTTTTGACTCAGTGATAGAAATTACTTCGTACATAAAGACAATTTTGGAATTTGTTGAGATCACCCAACTCAAATCTGGAATCATAAATTAAGTCGTGTGATGTCAATATACATTTTTAATTTTTTATCAAGGATTTTCATGAAAATGAAAAATCTTTGGCAGTCTAATCAAACAAAAAAATAGATGGTTTTCATCCAAATTATATTAATGAAATATCCATAGAATTTAGTACAGTTTCAATCACAATTCTACTCAACTTAACCCCTAAACGCCTAAGCAACCATTTTTTGGTTGCTTTTCGGGTAAATTTTTTTTTTTCAAATTTTCTTTTCTTTTCAAAGAGTTTCAACTCTCTTTCAACATTTACATTTAAAATTAAGATTGCTAGTGTCAAACATAAATTATAAGTGAAATTACAAGCACAAAGTGTTTAGAATTTGCCTAATGTCGAAAAACTTACTATTGGGGGAAAGTGTTGGTGTTCTCATTACTAGATCTTATGCATTTCTTTACAAATCAATAGAAACCACAATTCTGACAATTCAAAAGAACTTCAAATGCTAAAGATAGAAATTGTATTTTTGGTGAATTTTTTAAGTTATACCTTTAAAATTCATTGGAGAGGATCTAAAAATACTTTTATAATTTCGACCTCACGGATATATTCTACTTCTTGTGCTTTACATAATCTTCTTTGATGCAAACTTCAAAAAAGTTTTAGAACTTATATTTTATAATACATTTGTGTTATGCCCAAACCCATTGGGCTTTCAAGGTTCAAACTAGTTTGAGAATCCCACATCGGAGCACTACCCATATATTACTTTCAGAAGATTGCAAATTTGTCAAACACTCTCATACACTCACAGWGCTTTACATAATATCAATGTAATACGGATTACACGATTTTTATAATTCCCTTAAACAAAGTGTCTAACTGCCATCCCAATCGCATCCACTATCATCCAAATTTCATCTGTCTTCCATCTTGATTTCATTCAGACGGAGTTATACGGCACGTCGACCACAAGAAATTCATCCATAAAACATCGAGCAAMTTTTTATGGGAATTGGGGATTCCTTGAATAACTTTCATGATCTGATAGGAGCTTCAAGGTGCTAAACTTTCGTTGTAAACTTCTACAAAAAGTCTGACTGTTCATCAACAGCAGAAAAACAGGTTTAGGGTTTCCTCAATCATATATATATATATAGTCTGCTAGCATATATACAGTACATTTCAGCTCGTCTTGCTTCTTTTCCATCAGTTCTCTGCTCCAACGGTTCTAAACAGCTGTACAAAAAATGCAGCATCATCGCAGTTAATTAATTGCAACTTCACCTGAGACTTTTCTCTTATCTGAAAACCACCAAGAACAGGATCAATAGCCTCAGATTTGAAGACAGTGGAGTAGAATTCCCACGCAGGCTAGCTAGCTACTTGCAACCCTTGGCAAATTTTCAGTGAAAGTGGAGCACCGAAGCCAAAGAGCTTGTGCTGATGCAGTCAAAAGCTCCCTCTTTGTGCAACTGGATTAACTCAGCCTGCTGCTTCAAGGGCAACGTCAGAAACAAGTCCGCAGTTGYTTGTTCAAAAGTCCCCACCTCCAACGAAGACTTGAGTACCGCGTGCCAATTGGCCAACAACGCCATTCGCTCTGGAGGTTTCAATACCAGTCGTCCAGCGACCACCTCGTTGTACATCACAAGAACAAGCTCTGCGAAATCCCGCTTTGAAAACACCGCAACCTGGGAACTTTCGACTGATAGACTGATGCATTTCGTAATCGCATTCAAATGCACAATGCCTTGCACCAATTCCTCAGCCACTTGGCCCTTCAGCAGAGCCTCTAGTATCCAACTCATTGATCGGATCCTCTTAAAAATACCAGCGGTCTCGTTATAGCTGACAATACTTCTTTTGCCGCTTGACTAAGAATTGCGACGGCTTTCCTGGAACACTCAGACGGTGGAGCACACTGAATGACCTTCCAGAATGCTGGCAATGCCAGCACACTAGGAATACTTGATACCTCGAGGACACCGTTAAACAAGAAATAAGATTGCTTCTTCCGATCCTCTTCGCCCTCATCCAACCCCAACCGGACCACCAAATCCTTGAGGTGAGCGCGAGGAAAGTCCGGAGAAGCCGCATATTCTCGGACCCTAATCTCCTCTTCCACTGTCCACAACATGGACGATAAGTAGAGAGAGATGCGCTCCATGAGACCCTGAAAGTCTATCTGAGCAGCGACTTGCAGAAGCTCCACGCAGTCCTTCACATTCTTAAAGCTCTTAGCAAACGGTGGATACATGTTAGAAAAACAATTGAAGTAATGCTGAACATCTCTTTGGAGATATAGAACAAACTCAATTGGACTATACATCGATGGAGGGCCTCGTCCAGGCCGTATCTCGCTCAAGCATCTGTTGAAGTACTCGGTATGCGTGCTCAAAACATGCCAATGAAGATGGATAAGAGCTAACGGTCGATCTCTGCTCCCCCTTTCGGGTATCAATTTGATGGTCACATCTTGGCCTCCTCCTGGCTCCCCACCAAGTGTCCTCACCTCCATCTGCAGAACGCTCGCCTTGAGTTCATTCTGAACAATTACAAAACTTTCTGATCCTGTCACAGAAGCTTCCAAATGATACTAGAAGAAAGTTGCTCGCTAACCTGCTACTGCTTCGGCTCTAGTGAATCAAAAGCCAACCGTAGACCCTGGCAAACTCATACTTAAGCGCGCGCATGCAGATATGAGAACATCACACACAATGCCGTAATCTCGACCCAGTCACCATTGGGGCGGCAACAGTCAAGCATGCAATTGCTCAGGTGATTACGAACGGAGTGCACATGTGACTAGCTAGGACAGTTACATACGTCCAGTCATTCAAGCTAGCCGCAATGCAAGTTACGTACCTTGCTAAGCCCCGACATCTTCACCACCAACTGAACGTTGCAAACGTGTATACAATCGACGTAAGTTAGCTTGCAATAAGATGATGAAGAAGCAGCAGAGCGATCCGCAACAACGCATATATTCCGATCCAGGAGCGGGCTACGTTCCCTGCTCGTCCAAGACGCGATGAGAGTCTGGGAGAACCTTCCGTGGACTGGGGACGATGATCGAGCCTTAAGTTACGAGGCTGGCCTTTAGCCGGCAGACTCATGAATGTTGAACACGAAGACTGCCTGCAACTGGATTCCCTCTTAGGCTTCAGTTGCGTGAAGGCCCAACCAATGAAGAGTGGGCCCTAGCACTTGTTGGGCCCGAGGAGTCGATGGCAGCGAGCTCAGTACAAAACGACGGTAAACAATTGAGCCTAGCTGGTAAATAAGTACTTCGTGAGTATTAACTCCTCTCTAACGTGAACTGACACCCTCGCTCAGCCACTCAGAAAACCCTGAATTCTTTTATTTTCCACGTATGATAGAATTTGCAAATTTTGATTTCATATTTGCAATCAGAGGCCCCAAATTAACTACACTACATAGCGGAATTAAAGGGATCCACACTAATTTGTTGACACTTCACACTGAAAATATCTGCCTTTTTCATTCGTCAACAATCACTGAAGTGTTCAAGAGTTGTAAGGTATTTGGTGAGTTAAGTGACGACTTCCATGTTGCGTATGGAGTTCCTTGCATAAATTCCGAGGGGCTCTTCACATCCATTATTTTGGGCGCGACGTTAAATCGTCCACACGAAGGTGGGCCCAGGCAACATGGCGCGCGGGTCAGACCATGGACCCCGGCTGCGACCCACGTCTTGGCCAAACCCACCTTTGGCCAGATCCGACCTTGACGGAGGCGCGCCAGAGCAACGGAGCTCCCGCCTGACGGAGACTCGCGACGAAACCCCCCTGCACGTCGTGCACATGACGGACGAACTCACAAGACGTCCTGCACAGGAAGCGTTGGGACGCTGTGCAAGGAAGAGTAATTAATGCTTGGCAGTGGGTTTAGACCGTGTCTACTTGGTCTACAATGAATGAACAGACTCTTGCGAACAAAATAACATCCATTCTTGCATCTAGAATTTAAATTATGCTCGGTTTCCATGCGCAAGACATTAACCCTTTACTTCCTAATAATTCATGATTTTAAGTTGTGGACTTTGATTGATCGTATTGTAGAAAGTATAATCTAATTGTAATTTTTTTATTATATCATTAATTTGAATGAAGAACATTTCATGCATTGGTATAAACAAATAATTATTAAAATAAATAAAAATCTCCACATAAACTCAAAATTGCTTATAAAAACATTAGACCCAATTTGGGCTTCTCAGAAAGTAAAGGGTTAAGGCCCGTTGTTCCTTGCCAATGACTTATGGTGGTAGTTTTAAAAGTAATTTGGGGGGCTCCAATTTTCACCATTGTTTGGGCTCATCTTCAATCCTTTGTCACATGTGTATATTGCCGTGTCTCTTAGAACGCTTTTTCTTTGTTGTCTTTAGTTTTGTATTCATAGCACGTCATTGTCTTCTTCCTGCATTATTTTTTTTTCTGCATACCTTCATCGTACACTACGTTTTTTCCATCTCATTACTTTTTGGTTTTAGGGTACTACGTTTTTTCCATCTCATTACTTTTTGGTTTTAGGGTACTACGTTTTTTCCAGAATACGATTTTGTACAACCGTAGTGTGCTTTCACCCGATAGTACTAAAAACCACCAAAACTGCAAGTGTGACATATTATCAAAATTCAATTTCGGTCACTTAAGTAATTTTATTAAAAGTGAAAAAATTCATGTTTATTTTCCATACCATCAGAAATCTTGCTTCCAAATTTCTTGCTCTTTTGAGCATTTTTACAAAAGTTAGAGACAAAAACAAATTCCACACGCAATGTGTGACGCAAAATAGTACAAGTGTTTCTTGTAATCACCCAACAAACACTAGCACACCTTAGCAAGAAAGTGGAACATTGCCAAACCACAAGCAAAAACTCAACAACTAACTTGCAAGCAACTGGGCACAAGCTGTTTGGGGTCCTAGTGAAGCGCCTCCAAGCATTAACTGCTCCTCTGAACATTAATTGCTCCTCCTTGCACAACGTCCCAACGCTTCTTGTGCAGGACGTCTTGTGAGTTCGTCCGTCATGTGCAGAACATGTAGGGGTTATTCGTCGCGAGTTTCCGTCAGGCGGGAGCTCCGTTGCTCTGGTGCGCCTCCGTCATGGTCGAATCTGGCCAAAGGTGGGTCTAGCTAGGGTGTGGGTCGCAATCGGGGTCCATAGTCTGACTCGTGCGCCCCGTTGGCCAGGCCCACCTTCGTGCGGACGATTTAACATCGCGCTGACGCCATTCCTTTGCTGCCTCACGCTACCGTTGAAATTTTGAAATTTTTTCCCCACTTTAAAGACACGTGTGAGAAACAGCAAGTGCAATTGAAATTAAAATTTTTTGATAAAGTATGAATTTTCTAGGAATTTTTGAAGTGTTTAGTTTTCCATGGCCCAACAGGGTCTATTGACCACCCTATAGCCAGCCTTATATCATGTTTCAAACATCTAGAGTTTTTCACAATAAGTCCCTTTAATTGTTTGGTCCCCATAATATCAATACTCACTATAGATGAGGGGTGTATCAAGCACAAAATAGGGGGCCTTTTATTTTATGTGCACCCTTGGAATGACTGGGAGTGGCCGAGTGAGGGGTCAATTCAACCCGCCATCTTGAGGATGCTAAATCCATCCCATGAAGAGGAACTGGCATGGAAAATTTTGTGTTCTTCACGTTAATTGTACTAAAAAAAAAGGCCCCTATTTTGTACTGTGTTTTTCCGTATGGAAATATTGTTAACCCCCTCATAGCTAATGTGGGGCCCTCTGATTGCAAATATGAATTCAAAATTTTGCAAAATAATTATACGCAATAAAATAAAAAATTCTTGTGCTTTTACCAAGAGTAAATTCACCAGGAGAAGGCTACTTTGTGGGATGGTTTTAGCATCTTGCATCCTCAATGAGCTCTGTACTTTGCCTTGTCAATATAACTCTAACTTTTCACTACTTTGTAATTAAAATTGAGTTAAAAACCTTTATCACTAAAAGTACATCAAGACTCATATTAAAGTGTTGAATGAAGAAAATAAACCACTTCAAAAGCACACTAAGAGACAAAAATTGTTGTAATATTGGTATTGACAAATTGGGATGTTTTTAAAGAGGTTAATTTTCTTTGTCTAATATTTAGATTTGAATTTTCTTACACCTATTTGAATCTGCTTTTCTGTGATAAAAGTCTCTGACAAGTTCTAATTAAAAGGTAGTGAAAGGTTTGAGTTAAATTTTGTGGGGCAAATTTTGGGGGACATTGAGGATGACTTTAACTTTGAAGTGTAATGGATGCACTTAGCCAGAGAAGGTTGTTGGTTGTGGATCAAAGGCAAGAGGAGGTTTTGCACTCATTTGACAAAAACATTTACTAGTGATTGCAATTTCAAAGAAAGCTAAACACCTTATTTAATTTTCATGAAAAAAATCTAATAATAAATCTAATGTAAATTGAACAATTGTTATTTAGAATCTATTTTTTATTGTATTAGAACTTGTGAATTTTGAAGATAAAATGAGATAGGGCTTTAAAAGCTTTATATTCACTTCTCTTAGATGTAAGGAAGTTTGAATATCAACCCCTTAAAAGACTAAAGGGGAGTCTACATTTCTATAACAATGAAGATGTATYATATAATGCAACCTAGAAGAATAATTTAATTATGACTCTTATATAATATTTGTAAATTATGATTTATAGATCAGATCCTTATAGTTAGATCAAACAGTTATACCAATATCTAACAATTATATATACTTAGTTTGATCAACTAGTATATTGTTTTTCTTAAAACCAATCTTTTTCAATATAAGTTGAAGCCAAAATCTAATGCAAATTCGAGTTTTCTTTTTGAAATTTCATAATATTAAGTTCTAATTATAGTCATCCTTAAAGATTTTTGTTTTATTTTTTTATTCAAGTTGTTTACACGAATGATTGAATCTTGAACCCAAACATGCCTTCAGCACACAAAAATTTCCTCCTAAAGATCAATTTTTTTTGTAAAATTCCAAATATTCAATTTATAGTCAATCACTATAAGAACCCTACGTTTTAATAGACAATCCCTTATTTTCTAAAACATATTTTAGATGTCATACAATGAAATAGCCCTATGTTTTTTTTGTCAACTTTGATGTTATGTATGACGTTTAAGTTGACATAAAAACATGGGTTTGTTGCATTGAATGTCACCTAAAATCCATTTAAAAAAAATTGGGGCTTGTCCCTTAAAACGCGGGGTTCTTATAGAGAATTTTAGAATGAATTTTCAATTTTAATTAGTTTTCAATTTCATTGAAAGTACTAGTTAAAATAGCAAGTGGTCTAGCTATATGGATCTAGTCTATAGATCACATTCTAGTCACATTTAAAGAATGATGTTGGTTTGATTTGTATAAGGATTTGTAGAATCTATTTTGGGTTTTGAGGTTTTGCACCTTACAAAACTTCAAAATCAAAATCAAAGCAAGCAAAGTTGAGTTTCTAAACCCAAAATTAATTTGTTGTTTTAAATTTTTGTAATATAAAATCTCAAATTTAATCCAAAAATAACAACTCAAGTTTTGCAAGTCAGAGATTGAATGGTTTGGAACTTCTTTACATAATTAATTGAATGCAATTTGGATGAATGTGATTTAATTGTTGTCAATTATTTGGATGAAATCTAAATGCAATTAGATAATAATGGATGAAAGCAAGTAGAATGAAATTCAATAAGAATTCAACAAAGGCAAATCAAAGAGAATGAAATTTGTATGAAAATCACATCATTTGAGATACTTTAAAAATAGTTTGAACCACACTACATTGATTCTACATTACTACCTAAAATACTCTTAACTATCATGTTCCAAAGGCTTAGAGCATCTACTGAACCCCTACATTGGCAAGTAATGGGGCATTCCACAAAGCCCAAAGAGTGATGGGATTTTTTGAGAAGGAATGAAAAATATTCTACCTTAAAAAAGCACTTTTTGATCATGCAAACAAGAGAAGGCCAAATTTATTAGCACTCAACCTAATGCTTAAAAAAATATGACAATAGTGACAATGTAATAAAAAGTGGCAGATGTCCGGTTGCCTTGTTMATACATAATGTAACGACATAATATGACAATAGTGACTATTCTTACAATGAGCCAACTTGCAAGCCCATCATATTTTGCAAATTTGATGATTGCTAGAAGGATAATGACTKTCCTGGGAATAATGAGAGAGCTATGCCGATGGTATTGAGGAGTGTTTCTGGGAGTTGGCCCTTTATTATATATGTTGATATTGACTTGAAAGTTGGATCCATTGTTGATGTTCTTAGAATTTTGTCAAATTTTGGAATTAATGTGATAATAATTCCAATGCAGCACTCCAACAAGTAAACCAACACATACACGCCCCAATGCAACCAACTATGCCATTTTTCACATTGGGCTTGGCATTTTGGCAAAATACAAAGAGCATGCAAGGTGTCTCACAATAGCAAAAGTCATCATTGTCATATCTTTTCAACCTCATTATGTGTGCTAATAAAATAATTGAAAATTTCCCTTTTTGCAAAAAAGATCTATATTTAATGCATAATCTATTGTGTTTTTTCTTTTTATAATGCAATAAAGTGTCATTTGAGGTTTAGATTGCTAGCTTTGCATTTGGTGCAATTTGTTTTCAAAAGTTGACTGATTGGAATGAGGTCTGCTTATACTACCTCCACTTTAAAATTTTGATATTGTGCCTATAAGAGCATTTCCAATTTTCCACTGGTGAAGATAGAAATAAGCACGCCATGTACTTTTTTGAGAACAATCCCTTTTTTTTGGGCCCCACCAATACACATTTCAAATGGCCAAGTGAGTCGCTAGATTCCGGTCCCGCAAGGACAAGAGTAATGAAGCATGTGCGGATTCTAACAAGGTTGGGAGTTTCTCTTATGGGCATGAARTTGGGTAGTTTTAGGAGGACAAATGGGACGTCTCTTTTGAAGCACAACATTGGCTGCTTGTCTTGCCAAGCTAGCCCTAATCCCAAGGCGCACTGAAATTTGGAGTGGCGTGGCACAAGTCAAAATCAAAAGACACAGGATGTTAAAGCGTAGGCCTCAAGTTTTAGAGGGTTTGTCTTTGAAAATGCTACAATGTGCAATTGGTGGGATGCAACAACTCCCCATGACGCGCTACAAAATTTGATGTACCTTTGTGGCATGCCGTGGTGGAGATGCTCTAACAGTGTGCACTTTGGAGAAGCCCTGAGTTAGTGTTATTACTGCTAGGCACACCAATTGAATTAAGGTAGGAGGTCCATAAAGCGCCCCTCTAAGGGCTGAAGCTGAATTTTGGCAATGTGAAACTGCTTGAAATAATTTTCAGTAAATTTTCCTTGAAAGACAAGTGAAATTGGCATCTAACCCAAGTCGTTTCATATTTTTTGGAGCTTTGTGGAATTAATTATGAATTTTTGAAGTTGCAGAAAAGTGCATTTCAATGGGTTCTAAAACCGACCACCTCCTCAAATGTAGACACCTTGTACATTGGAAAGTGCAAAATGTACTTTGAGAGCCTGATTGATTTTAGAACCTGCTCCATTTTAGGACCTCCTACCTTAATTGCGTTGTTACACTTAAACAATGTGACTTAAGTGTGTACTTATTGCTCGTGAACAGGATTATTATTTAACATCGTTTCTGTGTTGCGGTGTACGCAATGTCCAATGTCCTCGCGGCTCGGGCCCTACCAATGGACTCTCCAATCTTCATGCACGCAAGCCTCAAAGCTAGAGATTCATTTGTATAAAAAGAAAAAAAACGAACTCTCAAAGTGACTGCAATTCTTCTCCTTCGACATTAAATTTCGTTCTTTGGGGTAGCTTGACGGCAACTCGGCAAGCTAGCTATGGCCGGCATAGCATTGAGTGGTCATCGTCTCCAGCTACTGAGTATGAAGAGTAGGAAAAGGATTCATTCAGTCAAGCTTTTCCAAATCTCTCGCGTTGTGCAGCTCACTGTCTTGAGAAATGAATGAATTGTTGCAACGCTGCAACTAGCTTGAATTGTAACTTCATCTCAGTGCATTTGCAAGCCACGTCGATTCTGTACATTTGCAACCGAGTTTGCAACCGAGTTTGCAACGTCCGTGCTGAAGAAGGTCAGTTGTACAATTACCCATGCCACTCAATTGAATGCTGTCCATGGCGAACAACTTTATCAGTTAGACTCACCAACTGTACACGTGGGAGACGGTACAGATTACACTTCTGTTCGCTTTGTGCATTTTAAGTACTTCTGCAAAAATTGTGTTCAGTAACATTGCACGATAAATTCTGGTGATGATTGTGCTTGATGACCGACCATGGCTTGACCTCACTGTCTAGCGCTAGTTAGTACATGATACATGTAACTTGTGAGAGGATTGTTGGCAGGCTTGTGTGTTGTGACTAGTCTCTGTTCTAACCACGCTAACAGCTGCGTAATACCATTTCGCAAGTCATGCTGTGAGGTGAGAGTTTTATGCAACGAGAGGCTCGAGAGAATATTCTGATTACGATGGTGGTTACGATGGTGGTTACGATGCTCGAATTGGCTGAACTGGATCACAGCAGAGGGACAGAAATTCAATTCAATTGCCCATAATTCTCGATTCGCTTCTGTCACTTATTTTTTGATATTGTCTACGAGCAAACCGAATGCAAATAATTGATCTCAGAAATGGACGACATAGGATTTCTCTCTTTCCTAGCAGCATGTTTTCTAGGCGACAGACAGCAACTGTTCTTCATCATGGACTAGCCTGTGCAGGCAGGCTCTGTTTCARACAGTTCGCTCGTTTGGTAATCTATCGTGATTCAGTCACCGTAATGTGCTTTTTAGGGTTACTTAGAGTTGGTTGTGAGTAAAGCTAGAACGGCACGAGAATTGCAAGGATAATTATTACTTCAGCCAGGTTCATAAATCACTGTGAATGTGTCGGCAGATGGAGGAGAGGACACTTGGTGGGGAGCTARGAACATGCCAAGACGTGACCATCGTTTTGTTACCAAAGGGGGAAAGCATATGTTCAGATCAAAAGGTAGCTCTCATCCATCTGCATTCCCATATACTGAGCTCTCACAGCAAGTACTTCAGCACATGCTTGAGCGAGAGATGGAAGCAGCCAGCCTCTCCATCTCCACCAATGGAGTTTGCTCTGGAGGTCCAAACCGATGTTCAACATTACTTCGATTGTTTTTCGAACATGTATTCGCCGTTTGCGAAGAGCTTTCGAAGCGTGGAACATGGTGTGGAGCTTCTGAAAGTCGCTTCCCAGATAGACTTCCAGGGGCTCATGGAGCGCATCTTCCTCTACTTGTCGTGCATGTTTTGGACGAAGGAAGAGGAGATTAGGGTTCGGGAGTATTCCGCTTCTCCGGACTTTCTTCGCATCCACCTCAAAGATTTGGTTGGAAGATTGGGGTTGGATGAGACCCAAGAGGACCGTGAGAAGCACTTGTTCGCCTTGATCCGACAGTGCATTCACAGTGGCCTCAACACAGCAATTGATCCAAAAGTGTGGACATTGCCAGCATTCTTGAAGGCCATTGCGTGTGCTCCTYCCTCTGATTACTCCAGGAAGATGTTTGCCATCGTCAGCCAATGGGCAAAGAACATGTTTGTCGAAGTCGGAAAAGACTGGCAGTATAAGAATCCTGGCAAATCCAACACGGCATACAACGAGACCACTATCAGGAGCCTCCAAGCAATGTGTTGGGTACTTGAGGTATTACTGCAGGGYCAAGTGGCTGAGGAATTGGCGCAAGCTATTGTGCATTTAGATGCAATTCCAACTTATGTCAGTCAAATCTTCGAATCCAGGTCTCTGCGTGCGCAGAAGAAATTTGCAAAGCTTGTTCTTGTGATGTACAAGGAGGTGATAGCTGGACGCCTACTGTTGAGACCTCCAGAGCGAAAGGCGTTGTTGGCCAATTGGCACGAATTACTGAAGTCTTCGTTGGAGGTGGGGACTTTCGAACAAGCAACTGCGGAGTTGTTTCTCACCTTGCCTTTGAAGCAAAAGACGGAGTTAATAGCCATAGACTTGGGAACAGGCTTGCGAAGGAAGATTATGAATGACTTTATCAGCAGCCAGCAGTTCCTGGAATTCCATGCTCCAGTTTGAGAGGACTTGGGCAGTGAGGGAATTGAACTCCACTGTCACAGTCAAACTCGAGACTATTGATCCTGCGCTTGAAGAATCTTGAAGAGAAGTCTGAGTATAAAGTTGTAATTATTGCCATGATGCTCCACTATTGTACAGTAGAGCGATTTGAGAATTGCTAGTGTAGACGCAGAACTTACTGTACTGGAAATGGAGCTAGAAGAACAAAATATCTTGTGTCACACAAGTTAAGGGAGAGGCACCCAATGCCAACCGTGTACCCAATGCCGTCCAAATCTGCAGAACATAATCATTTCAGGCTGTAAATGTTGGTAGGCGGTACATGGCTTATTTCTTTGACCTAAAATAATAAGCAATCCACGGTCCCACTACATTTATGTTCTAGAATGAATGCGTGACGCAGATTTGGACGGCATTGGGTGCCTCTCCCTTATATCATAATTTTTTTGCATCCTCTTTGAACAGCCATTACTTATTGTTGCAGTCCACAATCTGGATTTGTGATAATATTTGAAACACTATGCTTGAATTTGTTGAATTCTAACACCTTGAATCTGGAATCAGGTTTTGAAATCCACCAAGGTCAGGAAATCAGGACATCTTTTGTGTCAGTAAAAGTCACAAAGAAAACAAACAATGAAATAGAGGGAGCTGACAATGTGTGAGTGAGAAGCGGTATTGAAAGGGGATGTAGGTGAGGGTGAGCGGTGCTGAAGGTGCCTMTATTTTGGGGTTGTATAGCCCTTGGAAGTTCCATGGCCAATTACAATCTCCTCACACCCATTGAAGCATCTATGTAATATAAGATAAGTATTGTTGGAAAAAATATTAATATTTTTATCGGAACTTCCGAGAGGAATTGGTCTAGGGTACAATAGACTTTTAGATGCCTCAATTTCTTTTGTAGTCTGGATTTTTTTAGAAGTGGTAGTTAGTTCTAGTCATTTTAGGGATCAACATCTTCTAATTTTGAATTCAGTATATGATGTCTGTAGCTACATCTAATTGTGTAAAATTGTCCCATCAAGATTGTTGCCTGAAATTATCTTTTTAAAGTCTAATCTTAAGTATGGAGCAACATCTCAATGAGTGTTCTTGATACTTATTCTCGTGTTTTTTTTTAATAGATTGGATTCTTGACCTTCATGGTTGGAGCTTTGAGTAGTTTGAGCCATGTATTTTTTGCTCATAATTCTAACTTAAAATTACACATTATCTTGATAATTATTCCTATGTTTACCAAAATCCAAACCCGCTTCTCATTTCATTTCAATCAAACTATCATCTAAAAAGAGATCCACATAAATTGATTCTACCGATTGGTAGAGGAGATAAATCTAGAGCTAGATAGAAAGGGACATGTCCTTTGATTGGACCATTGAAAAGATTATAATAATCTAACAAGAAAATCTTATAATTTGGAGAGGCCATATTTGAGGCAATGGGACACTTAGGGGTTAAGATTTCGTGTACTTGATTTTGTCAACAACTTATGGTTGTAAATAGGTTTGCCTATATATTGAGAATAGGACAAACAAACTATATAAAGAGACATATATGTATGTATGTATGCGTACATATATGCATACACATATACATCTTTAGTACATGAGTGTATTATCTTTTGATTGAATGACTGCCATTATGTCATCCCTGAAGACATTTTGGAGTTAGTTGAGATCATGTAACCCAAATTTTGGAATCACAAAATTAAGTTGTGTGATGTCTTCATAAATTTTTTATCAAGGATTTTAATGAGAATGACAAATCCTTCGCAATCTAATTAAACAAAAAAAAATGGATGATTTTCATTCGAATTTTGTATATGAAATACCCACGTAGATTAGTGAAGTTCAAATCGTAATTGTACTCAACGTAAACTAATTTGTATATCCCACATCACAACAGTAATATGTAGAGTAAACCAGCCATTTCACAACACAATCCGCTTTTGAAAGGTGTGGAAACAGTTGTAAACTTCAACAAATAGTCTGTTCATCAAATTAAAGCAGAAAACGGGTACACAATTATATGATTCCTCATACATATTCTGCTTCTTTTCCATCATTGCTCCCACGGTCCTAAACCGCTGTAAATACAATAGTGGTGGATCAAGGCAGTAATTAATTGCAGCTTCATTTGAGACTTCTCTCTTAAACTGGAATCCTAAAAGAGCAGAAACCATGGCAACAACCTCGGATTTGAAGACAGAGGAGTAGAACTCCCACGCCTGCAGGCTACTTGCAACCCTTAGTAAGTTCTCAGTGAAAGTGGAGCACCGAAGCCGAAGAGCTTGTGCTGATGAAGTCAAAAACTTTCTCTTCCTGCAACTGGATTAACTCTGCCTGCTGCTTCAAGGGCAACGTCAGAAACAAGTCCGCAGCTGCTTGTTCAAATGCCCCCACATCCAACGAAGACTTTATTACCACGTGCCAATTGGCCAACAACGCCATTCGTTCTGGCGCTTCTAATAACAGACGTCCAGCGACCACTTCCTTATACATCACAAGAACAAGCTCTGCGAAATCCCGCTTTGGAAACAGCGGAACCGGGTAATCTTCGACTAATAGACTGATGCATTTCGGAATCGCATTCAATTGCACAATGCCTTGCACCAATTCCTCAGCCACTTGGCCCTTCAGCAAAGCCTTCAGTATCCAACTCATTGATCGGATCTTCTTAAAAATACCAGCGGCCTCGCCAGAGCTGCCAAAATGCAATTTCCTATTATATTTGAAAGCATCTCTAAACACTCTAKCGCAATCTCTTCCAATCTCGACAAATACTTCTTTAGCCGCTTGACTAAGAACTGCAACGACCTTCCTAGAACACTCAGACGGTGGAGCACATCGAATGGCCTCAACGAATGTTGGCAATGCTAGGAATACTTGATAACTCGAGGACACCGTTTAACAAGCAATTCTTTCTGACGATTCTCTTCGCTCTCACCCAACCCCAACTGGGCCACCAAATCCTTGAGGTGAACGCGAGGAAAGTCCGGAGTAGTCGCGTACTATCAGACCCTACTCTCCTCTTCCTTCGTCCACAATATGCACGACAAGTAGACGGAGATGCGCTCCATGAGACCCTGAAAGTCTATCTGTGCAGCAACTTTCAGAAGCTCCACACAGTCTTTCACACTCTTAAAGCTCTTCACAAACGGTGGATACATGTTAGAAAAGCAATTGAAGTAATGCTGAACATCTGTTTGAACCTCCAGAACAAACTCAGTCGATTTAGATGTCAATGGAGGGTCTCGTCGAGGCCATCTTTCGCTCGAGCATCTGTTGAAGTACTTGCCGTGCATGCTCAAAACATGCCAATGAAGATGGATGAGAGCTAACGCTTGATCTCTTCTCGCCCCTTTTGGTATCAATTTGATGGTCACATCTTGGCCTCTTCCTGGCTCCCCACCAAGTGTCCTCACCTCCACCTGCAGAACGTTCGCCTTTGAGTTCATTCTGAACACTTACAAAACTTTCTGATCCAAATGATAGAAGAAAATTGCTCACTCACCTGCTACTGCTTTGGCTCTAGCTAGTGAATCGAAAGCCAACCGTAAACTCTGGCAGATTCATTCTTAAGCGCGTGCAGATAGGAGACCATCACATACAATTTTCTAATCTCAACCTAGTCACAGTTGGGGCAACAGTCAAGCATGCAATCATATTGCTCAGGTGATTGTGAACTGAGTGCATGGCTAGCTAGGACAACATACGTCCAGTAATTCAAGCTAGCCGCAATGCAAGTTACGTACCTTGCTAAGCCCCGACATCTTCACGTACCACCAACTGAACGTTGCAAATGTGTTTACAATCGACGTAAGTTAGCTTGCAATAAGATGATGAAGAAGTCAAGCCGCGGCAGATTGATCTGCAACAACGCATTCCAGGGGCGGGCTACGTTCCCTGCTCGTCCAAGACGCGATGAGAGTCTGGGAGAACCTTCACTGGACTGGGGACGATGATCGAGCCTTAAATTACGAGGCTGGCCTTCAAAAGGGTAGCCGTCAGTGAAGGCCAGCCTTCAGACTCATGAATGTACGTTTCACAAGAAGAATTGCCGAAATCCCGCAGGACTTTAAATCCTCCATTCGAAGTGGGCCCAGCCGCCCAGCAGACTGGAATTTTTTATTTTTCACATAAAGTTTTTTCTTAGCAATTAAATTCTAAATTCAGCAAGACTCCATTCGAAGTGGGCCCAACTGGCTGGAATTACCCGGGCCGTATAAAAACACTGGATTTTTTTTTTTTTCACATAATTTTTTTTTGCAAATTCTGAATTTATATTTGCAATCAAAACCCCAAATTAGCTAGGAAAGGTCTGAACGATACCCTGAACACCGCTCAAAACAAGGGGCTTTTTTTTTTCTTGTAGCTTCGGTGAATCCTTCTGGGCCCACTTCGAATGGAGGATTTAACGTCCTACCAATCAATGAAGCTAGAGTCCCGAGTCCCGAGTCCCGACTTGTTGAGCCCGAGGACATACTGGCAGCTAGCTCAGTACAAACGACGGTAAACAATTGAGCCTGGTAATAGATAATAACTTCACTTTCACGGCATCCTCAATTCTACAGTTTTTTTTTTTTTCATATTTCATGAAGTGCAAGAGTGGCGATATCATATGTTAAGGTAGGAGGTCTGTAAAGCGCCCATCTTAGGGTAGAAGCTGAATTTTGGCAAGGTGAAACTGCTTGAAATAGTTTTCAGTAAATTTTTCTTGAAAGACTACAGTAGTGGAATTAGCATCTAACCCAAGTCGTTTCATATTTTTTGGAGCTTTGAGGAATTAATCATGAATTTTTGAAATTGCAGAAAAGTGCATTTTAGTGGGCTCCAAAACCGACCATCTCCTCAAATGTAGATTGCTTGTACATTGGAGAGTGCATAATGTACCTCCAAAGCTTGATTGTTTTGAGAACCTGCTCCATTTCAGTACCGTCTACCTTAGTGGTGCTAGGAATTTCAACATTCATTTACATTTTGGATAGAAATATCATAATAGCACATATCACATATTCAAAATTATATTTTCATTCACAATCTAGCGATTTCATCCAAGATTTCTCTATTTATGTTCTAAGAGCTTTGTGCAAGGTCCATTATTTTGGTGCAAATTGACAACAAATCGCCTAAAAAAACATTGCTTCAATGAACTCTGCCCTCAAATAAGGTAACAAGTCCAGAATTTGCCCACCTAATAGCTGAAATTGAATTTTTGGAGAGTTGAAGCTTCTTGAAATCATTTATAGTAAATTTTCCATGAAAGACAAGTGAAATTGGCATCTAATCCAAGTCGTTCCATGTTTTTGGAGCTTTGTAGAATTAATTATAAAAATGTGAAGTTGAAGTTGCATAGGGCTCTAGAATCTCCCACCTTCTAAAATGTACATGGCCTGTACATGGCTAAAGGCTAAAAGTAAAACATGTACATACAAAGTGTGCAGTTGAGGGTGTGGGCGGTTTTAGAGCCGGTACGATTTTAGAGCCTCTTCCTTGTATCTCTATCTTTTTGTAGCACTTTGTAATTAAAATTAAGTTAAAAACCTTTATTGTTGAAAACACCTTCAGAATTACTTTGAATAGTTACAAGAAAACTCAAAGTCAAATAATGAATGAAGAAAATATACCACTTCAAAAGCACACTAAGAAACAAATAATTGTAGAAATATGAGTATTGGCAAACCGAGATGCTTTTGAAGAGGATAATTTTCTTTGTCTAATGTTTAAAGCTGAATTCTTTTTACACCTACTTGAATGTGCTTTGTCGAATAATTAAAAATTTCAGTGCTAACTACTGGGCAGTGAAGGAATTGAGTTCAAATTGATAGGTTCATAYAGTTTCTTCATGTTCCATGTTGCCCAGTAATAGGCCGAGAGTTTTTTCCCGAGGCGTGGCAATAGGTCATGAGGTCTTTCCACTTCCACTCAAGCTTCTACTCCGTACTTCCTAAAGCGATTACTTGCTTCGTTGTAGTCCTCGCTGTGAGTGGCACAAGATTGTAATTTTTTTCATATCTGTGCTGTAATATCTTTTGGGTCAGCTTGTGCAGATGTTGTTGAGAAGTACAGAATTTTGGTGATCATTGTGCTTGATGGCCATGGCTTGATGTAAGTAATGCCTAGTTCTAGCTAGTATGATATTTCACACTGTCTTGCGTGGGTGGATTGTTGGCAGGTTTATGAATAGTGATTAGGTTCTGTTCTACTGACACTCACAGTTGCGAAGAGAGAAAACGGTAAGCATGTTGTCCAATTTAGTCTCTGTCATGTGTTCTTGCTACACCTTCTCATTTGATAGTCCTTCACAATTCAGCCACAGTCATGAAATTTTTAGGGTTTAGAGTTGGTTGTGAGTAAAGCCAAACTGAACACAAATTTTTAAGTATCTCATTCCGTTACGGAGTTTTTGTAATATTTTAGAATAATAATTTATTTTCAGAAACAAGGCATTCAGCAAATGGAGGAGAGGACATTTGTTGGGGAGCCAGGGACTGTTCAAGATGTGACCATCATCTTGGTACCAAATGGTGGTTGCAGAGATTGATTGCAGTGTAGGGAGATTTGTGTTGACAAAAGCTATTGTAAAAATGATTGACTAGCTACCTTTCTAAAAAATGTAGCCATTGTAAAGAAAAAAGCATATGGAGAGAAAGATATTGTTTCTTTAATATTCTTTTGGTTTCCTTGTTCCGTGTCCCGACTAGTGTAAGGTAGGGTCACCTAAATTCAAGCATGTTCCCAAAAGCAAACCTTAGAAAACGAGAGAAAAAGTACATGCTTGTTGCACTTTCCTTAAGACATTGAAAATCTACATTCAACTTTCATTGGCATAATTTTAAAAAATCTACCTCATAACTTTTGCATCTTATAATCAAATATTGTTCTTGGATGTCAATCAAATTCATTGCAATTTAATTTTAATATATGTAATTAAAAAATGAGAGTTTCTAGTCACTCATTATTGCTTGTTAGAGAAATTTGCTCTGTTTATGGTGATCCAAACTTGGAGACAAGCCAAAGCAGCCTATAGCTTTGCTACTTGTCGTATTTGTTATTTTTTCATTTCATAAAACATTTAATTTGAAAGGCAAAAAAGAATCTACATTAAAGATTAAAAAGTCCAAATCGGCTCTTATCTATTGTTCAACTTTTGCAATAAAGACCGTGGGATGGACTAGGGAGACAAACCCATTGGACGGCCACGATTCTCCCTTCTAACGGTTAGAGAAGAAAGGAAGTAAATGTTCTTGGCCTTGGATATGGTACCAAAACCTGTTGTTTGTTTTTCTGCAGCAAATCATTATGGCCATGGCTGCCCTAAAGATTCACATACCTCTTACTGCAAAATCAGATTAATTTTTGTATTTGGAAGTTTTTCTTGAATTCTTCACAGTTCCTGACCAAGGGCGTGATTACGGTGACCAAAATGGTGCATTCAAATTATCCGATTGGAGACTTAATCGCATTGACGCATTGTAATCTACGTTTAGGTGAATGTTTTCCTATAGGATATGCAATTTTCATGGTTTCATTTTGGTGACGAATGCTCGAGAATTTTTGGTTGCTGAAGTAATATTACGTTGATATATAGTGCTTTTGGTGAATAATTGCATTCCAAAGTTGGCAATTTGAGGCCGCCATGGCTAATGGACATTGTGGAGAAGCACAAGTGGAAGTGTGCTTGAGAACCCAAATCCCTAATTTTTGAATAGCTTCTTAGTTCAAGCTTTGCATGAGTTGTAGGTGAAGCCCTAAGGGTGTTTTAGGGTTTGGTGTGCGATGGACAGGGAGTTAGGTTATGATTGATTTCAGTTTTAATCATCAAGCAGTTGTGAAAGTATGAGAAAGTGTGTGAAGGATTGTTTGAATTGCACGGAGAATTTTTGATTTTGTTGCTTTTCAGTTGAAGCGCAAAGAGTATTTTGGCGTGGAGGTTTTGTTACAAAAGTTGATCTTGGAGTCCGAAGGTTCAAGTCATTATATATCCTTGGCACTTGAAGATGAGAGTATTCGAAAGAAGCAACCTTTGTTTTCAAATGCTAGTGACTTTCATTTGGAAACCTCTTATGCAAATAAAAGTATGTGCATTATGGAGACATATTGTTAGCAAATTTGGTCATTATGAGATACAAATGTAGTCTTTGTCAGTTGTTTAGGTGGTTGATTGAATTTGAGAAGGGAAGAGTACGAGGACTCTTAACAAGTTTGAATATGGAAGCTGAAAACTCTCGCATCGGATGTCTGAGGATGAGCGCAGGGATCGTATTTGTTTGTTTTTCTCATGTCGATCTGCAATCAATTTAAGATTCTTGGTGTCCAGCAAAAATTAACTAAAATTTTACTCGGGTGGCAACGAAATTGTATCATGTGCATGCCTTATGGTTGAAACAATTGTGATGAACAAGCTCCAAGTAATGATCAAAGCATGGATGCCGGGGTGCTACCACTAGCATCTTATTGCCGCAATGCACAGCTGTACTTACAGAAAGTGGCAGAGTCGCGGAAACTGAATCTCAGGGAAGAGGAGCTGCAGCATATGAAGGCGTTCACTGTGTTAGTAACGTCATCAATTCCTACACACCCGGAGTTTCGGGGTTGGAAGGACATTCAAGAGATACAACCTGTGGATTTGCACGCACATATGACAGAGGTGAAGCAAAGAATTAGGGAACTTGAGGATGCTAGTCATGTTGACAAGCCATCGCCTACTACCAATGGATTGAAGCTTGGAACCGGACGACCAACATCTTTGCARCCGGAAGAGTCAAGACGATTTGTAGCCTCGAAGGCCGTGACCTCGCCACGATCAAAATTGAATTCGCCGTTGAAGTTTTCATCGGAGGTGATGTTGAAAACGTGTAAGAGTGTGAGAATCAGTGAAGCTATGCCCAAACAGAGACCGCAACGGTGGGATATTACGATGACARACACCTACGGTGTTTCCAAGACGGCAAAACCTGTCTCTTTGATTCAAAGGCTCAAGAGAGGCTCAGTTGCGCCGCCTGYAGAATCCAAGGCCTCGCCCTTGCGTGCTCGGTCTGTTGGAAAAGYCGACGTTCTAAGGGCGTCGTCCGCGCACAGTGTTCACAACCTTGCACCAAGTAAGATTCTACTCTGGAGAGTGTGGTTAACGRTCTTCATCAAGTGAAAATAATAAAATTGGATTTATGAACAATGGACAAAGTGACATTGTCTTGGCCTAGGACATAATATGTGTAGATTTTTCCTTATAGTCATGTAGAAGAAGCTMTGACATTCTTGCACTTACATTGATGCTATTAAATAAGCCCTCTAAAAGATGGTCCAAGGTTAACAAATATGGCTCGCACTAACATAATTGCATAGTTAGCCATTTTGTGGATGAACTTAAATCCAACGTGCTACTCAGGTGAAATCACATCATTCCGGCCGATTCCAAAGAGTCGAGATTCATCTCGCATTAGAGGAGGAGCAGGACCTTCTATGCCTCCATCAGGCCGTGGGAGCACTGCATTGAAAGCTTTGACGTCAAGTTCGGTCAAAATAAAGACATTAGATGAGGATTGTTCTCAACGCTTGAACAACTCAAATCAAGGGATGCGAGACAATGCCGATCATGGAGACAATAATCGAGGTGGTGCTTCCTCATCAAGTTCGGCTAAACCAGCTTCCACTTCGAAGCTTGCTAACCATAATGCCTCAGGAGGGCCCTGGGTCAAAGGAATTTTGAGAAATGGTTATGAAGATACAGTGATAGATAGCTATGGAGCTATGGTGAAGACAAACCTAGAAGACGAGGAAGAATTAATTACATGGATACCTGTGCCGAGTCGAAATGAAAAGTCAAGGATGCAACGTTACAGCTCAAATGAGGGAGGCTATGGCAAAAATAGCTCAGAATCAAAGAGTAGGCAACGAGACCACAATCAAAGTGAAGTGCTCCAAAAGCACATACCGGCTCGTGGTGTTCGTGAATGGAAAGGAGGATATGTGAGGGGAGAACGGAGCTTGGATGAGTCGATGGATGCAACTGGAACAGACACACAAGGGTTAAAGGCTACTGAAGGATCACAAAGATTCTCGGAGAGTAGGCCAGCATCAGCTCCARTTCGGGGAGTGCTTGCAAGAGTTGTCAAGGTTACCTCGCCATTGTCAGGTGTTCAACGCAACGGAGTTAAGGAAAATTGTGAACGTTTTCGGCATCAGATGAGGATGTTAAAAGAGAAAGCCGAGGACACAAAAACGAGGGAAGAGGAAGTGGAAAGCATGGCTGAAAGGTTACAACAACAAATAGAGAGCGAAATAGACCTGGATGGAGTGGACATATGGCGCAACAACATCCAAATTCATGAAGAAGACAAATCCAAAGAGTTTTGTGAGGTGCACAGAGTTGGCCGATCAATTGATCAACCAAATTTAGAGAGGACATCACTAGAGTCTCTTGAYAGGACCATGAATAGGCTCATGAATGGAGATTACACAGACCCATCAACGCCATCAGTTAAGAGAGACAGGTTGGCAAATAAAAAAATTAAAACTGTGGCAGGAAGTGCATCAAATTCAGGCTCATCGGGTACCTCTTCTCAGTCCTCCCTCCCTCTTTCCCATTACATTCAGAAGCTAAAAGAATCCCGACTCAAGAATACTCTTAAGACCAATACTAGCCAACAACGATTGGAAGTCATGGAGCACAAATCCAATGTTAAGAATGAGAACGTTGAGATGATGGTTTCTAGGATAGACTCCAGCAAGTGGCAAGAGCTAAGTCTCTCATCATCATCACCAAGATYGTCTACTCCTGCAATTCTACTACCCTCGAGTTCATCTACTGGTAGTCCCAAACGGAGTCATCAACATCCGCCATCCTTGCATGGTAAGCGGTTGAAGTCACAAGCTCACTACAAAAACATATCCAAGTCGGACTCGAGTTCGGTTGCAATGGTTCGAATGAATCCCGGCAGTGGCGCCATGATTGCGGGAAGTTTTGCCCGAGATGGACAAAAGTTGCAAGATCAACAAGCTATTTACTATCCCCCCAATGAATCGAGGGTGCGAGCTTTGAGTCGCAGTATATACGAGGTGCGGATGCCTAAGCCCCTAATCATATGTACCTTTCAAGGGCAACAACTTATGAGAGCTTCAAGTTTAATTTTTTTGTTTAGAACATACTAGCCACTAACACTGGGGTCCACAATGCATGTACACCTGAGTTTTTTGTAGACTGCACAACACGACGCAAATGATGAGAAAATTGCGCACTTACAAAGGGTGCTTGGAGAGCTWAAAGGTTCCATGGAGGGGGTGAAGATCCGGATTGAGGTTGAGGGTGAAGGATGGCGTGGACGTGTTGACCGCCTGGAGAAGGATTTGGAGAGCATGAAGGAGGCTGATGAGGATATTATTGCAGCAAAGCACAATTTCAAAAACGAACTCAAAATGAAGTTGTCGGAATTTATGGCYGACACTGAGAAGCTCTTGCTACAAGAAAGAGAACAGGTTTTCTTGACGTTGCAATTCAACCCACTTTGAAGTTTGGTTTTAATTAGGCAAACGATTAGTTGTTATGTTGATTCGCGTATGGTAGTGTGTGTTGAGTTTTTTTTTTTACTATATTATTAAGGCGGGGTTGAATTTGTGGTATTTAATCTCAGGTGCAGGTTATGGTAGAAGAGAGGATAGAAAAACAGCTCAAGGCACAACATTTGGCAGAAATGAAGGATAAAATGCACCTTCTATGGAACGAGATGGATTCCTTAATTAAGAGCAGCATTTGCAAGACTTGACAACCAACTACCATGACGAGAAGAAACGACTTAAACAATACAAGAATGAAAGAAACGAAAAGGATTGGGCAACTAACATGAATCAGCTAAATCAGGTCAATGTTTACGCAATTCATTGTTTTGCTAGGAAAACTTTAGGTTCAATGGATTTAGACCTAGGCATTAAGAGAATTGAATGCATTTCTTCTGCAAATGGTGTTTCTCCTTTCTATCCTATAGGTTTTTAGGGTATAGCATATGCTATATAAGCTCTTAATTGTTGTTGTGCTCATAGGTAGTATTTTTGAGATATCTTCCTTTTATCATTTCAAGATTAATAGTTGAGAGTTGACCTATTGGAAAAATCCATCTCAGGTTGTTCAAATTGTGGAGGAAAGAGTGAATGAAACCTCCTCAAAACAAACGGAATTCCAGAAAAGATTGAAGAGGTTCGAGGGAATTCAGACTGACCTTATCCACTCTGTCGGAGAAGTACGGTCAAATACCTGTACGCTTGAGAAAACTGTCAACCTATTTCTTCCTCAATATGATGCAGCAGCCCGAATTGTAGATAACATATCCTGCAAGGTGGAGCGTTTGGAGGAGAGAGTTGAGGGTTTTGCTTGTGATAAGGGTTTTACCGAAATCAACACTCTGCTAGCTGAGACCAAAACAGAAAGCTTAAAAGAATTGGCTCATTCCAATGCCAGTTTACAAGAACTTGGAAGAGATCTTAGGGACCTCGAGGACCGGGTTGAAAATCATGACCATAGCCATTGCCAGGTGCTATTGACCTATGCTTTCTTAATTGTAGATTGACACTTATTTCTAGCATATAAGTCGTATCTTTGTRAATAATATTGATGCTATCATAATATTAGCGCATGTAGTGTTCTAGAAAACCACAACGGCTATCTCAGAGACGCTACGACTTTTCCATACTCCTACAGTGAGTCAATCATTTGCTAATAATGTTTATATCCGTGCGCAGGCAATTGCTGAGGTGGAATCTCGTATTGCGGTTGTAGAATGCACAATCGTTGACATCCAGAATGGAAGACAATCAGAGAAAGCTGAAATTGGTTCTTTGACAGGAAATGTTGAAGCATTACTGAGGTTACATACCAAACTTTAGCAAATGTGATRCAATTATGCCCAAAAGAAAAATGAGCATTGTGACTTGGAAAAAATCTTCCTTTTTGAAAGTCCTAGCTYTTGGTGCATCGTAGAATCTATYAATACATAATTGTTGCAACAAATGAGAAGCTATCTTCATTGACGGYAGCTAATGTCTTGCWACTCATCTTTTGCAGGAAAATGGTCATCTTGGAGCAAAATGGTATCTTAAGCGACCAAGAGCCAGTTACTGGTGCTCGTGTGATTGGTTTGGAAAATCGTATGGAGCACGTAGCGTCTGCAACGTTTAGTAATTTGCAGTGAGTTTTTTCAAATCACAACTTGTTCTTTAAGGACCAAGAAGCTCAAAGCTGTTTTAAGTAGGATATACGTGCAATTATTTTGTTCAGTTTATTTTCATGCTGACCAACTCACGCAATATACTTTGCTAGTTCTAGTGATAATATAAATTTGGTCCAATTAGATGTTACATTTTTYACTTCATGACCAATCAAATTGAGGATTTTAGAACCATAATTACTCGGCCTTTTAGGGATTATATGAAAATTTTGATTTGATAGAAACAAAGGCAACACAATTAATCCAAATCTCTTTGTTCTGATCAGGCTATTAGACAACAAGGTGGAGCGTGTCTCAATGGGCGTCCAATCAGCCCTTGAGGGTGCCGCATTGGCAGAGAACAAATGTGGGGCACTAGGAGCTGAGCTTGTTAAAGTTTTTCGTATGCTTACAAYGACTAAAAATTCCAACTCGGGAACACTCGGGTCGCAGCTGCCAACTGACAATTGCAACAACGACAACACCAAAACCCTACGGGGACGAAGCCTCTCGCCTCCATTGAGAAGAGCCACAACTCAGAGGCTAGAGAGCCGCAGTCAATCACCTCCACCACGGCAAAATGAGAACCCTGAATGGAATTCCAACAAAGGTCCTCCGTCCCCTTTACGACACTCTGGTGGCCTGACAAGCCGATCCAAGGCGGGAATCGCTAGAGAGAAACGAATTGGCGTGAAAGTAAGACGCAATGTGGACGAAGGGAATCAAAACTCTGAGCTGYGCAAAGTTGAGACAAGAGAGCGGGTTGATCGAGCTAAGGAATTAAAAGTAGAATTAGAGCATGTAATGACTAGCCAAGGAGGGAGCCCTCCTAGAGACGATAATTGGCTGAAGTCGTATCCTCGAGAATCCTCGTCCCTCAAAGAGGGTCGATTTCTAGGACAAGCACTTCCTGTGGCAGAACGAACAGGCCCATATATGTCAATGGACCAGCGTTCCAAAAACTTGCAGAAAACCAATATTCGTCTTGAAGCTAGCCGGATCCACATGAATATAAGTCGTAGATCAGGTGCAACCAATGTAGGGCAATCGGATAAACGAGGTGACGCCATTATTGTTCAATCATAGCCAAGGCAGCTCCATGCATGGGAATATGGATCCCGCGCTTGGAGTCTACAACTCAAAGCTCCCGTCCCGGTGATGACAGGATGAAAGTGCAACAAAGGTTTGCATTTTGCAGCACTTTTGCCAGACCAAAAGAACGACGAGGCATTACTCCAAACTTGTTGCTGTTACATCCGGTACCTATCACATTCTTCCACTCTTTTAGTAACGCTCTCTTTGACCCATGCACTCATAAAAGAATWCTACATAGTTTATYTTACATATATGTTGGGCTTTCCTTGCAAATCTTGAAAACTAGTTGTGTAACTAGTTGGTTACAATGGATCAAAATATTTTATTTTTTTAACTTGACTAAAACCTTGTCTAAGAAAAATCTTCCTCTTACAATTTTTTCTGTGTACTAGACCATGCTATTGCTTTGGCGTGGGAAGCAAGCTCCTTTACAAAAACATGCTTCTACAAAAGCAGGTATGTACATTCTTTAAACTTAAGATAAACATAATATTTGAAGCGAGGATCATGTCAAAGCATCTCATTGCAAAAAAACACTCGTAAAGCAAGCARAGGAGTGACAACTGATGACACTTAAGAGATGGTTTCCCTTGTTGTTTTTGACAATTTTACGCATTTGGATGCTTTTAGGGTAGGATCTTTGAACACTTCATGAGCACTTTGTAAACATTTAAATGCTTGCCAATTTTACTGCTTTTTCGATTGTGGTTGAATTGGGTGAGTTGATACGATTGTGTAAATTGGAAAGTGCCAATGGGCACCATGGATTCAAGGAATGACGTATGTTACTCCAAGCTTCCGATGGAGATCATTGAGCTCAAACTTTCTTTTTTAGTTGTGCCCATTTTGTGCAGAATGCGTTTGGCCTACAARGCATGCYACGAGCTCATTGGCAAGTCAAGTGTCCACGCCCCCTRTAATGTAAACGGGAGAAACAATATGTACGTGTTCATATGGACTCAACATTGTATTGAATCTCCAATTTTTTTTGGGCCTCTTGTGTCAAGGACATTCATCTTTCTTGATGTTGGTGCAAGGTTGTAGTATTCTATTCCGGATATGGAGTGTCCTAGGGCTTGTGCTTGTGAAATTGAAGGTCGTGTATGGATCTAAAATCTATATGCCTTGTTTGAGAACCAAATCCAATTGGAGGCAAGGACCCCTATTTYACTGTAACCATCTCTGACCCGATTACAAAGATGAAGAGGACACTTCCAGCCCCCTTGAATTCCTTTGYACTCCTAATTTTTATCCTTTGATTTATGTGGACACCCTTAGCTAAAAMGTTTTTCTCATCAACAACCTTTCTTTAATTTCTTGAAAGGAATCTTCTCCTAAGTGTTGATTTTCTCCAATGATTGGCAGGTCTTATCAAATTCATCAATATAGCGACAACCTTGAAGAAGGTAGATGGGTGGAAGTTCTACAAAGGGCTTCCCAGAGACCCTATTAAACTATAACGTTATTGTGACTGACAATCACTATTTTTGAGCATGTTTTTGTTGTTAAGGTAACTAACATATACATTTATAATGACATAAGCAAAAATATGCAAAAGAATTCAAAAGGCGTTAAGGTGTCAACACTGGTGCAGCCCTGATATTGGAGTCATGTCCAAAATCCCTTAGATTTCTGAATCCACCAAATCCCATCCATGATCTACGAAACCACCAAGACTCAAACCCGGGCAGACGGGCAGATCGAGAAAGAAAGAAAGCTCACCCAACTTTACAAAGAGCCCCCAGTCCCCACTTCCAAGCAGCATGTCCACATAACATGTCTCCTCCCGGTCCCAATCCCTGCAATTCTCCTTATTCCGATCCTCGTTCTCTCCCATGTCGTAATTCTTCTTTGCAGCCTCTTCCCGATGATGGTTTCCTTCCTTTCTTTCGATGCCAAATGGCGTGGAAGCATTCCTRTGCTGCAGAACTCACAACGAGGGGAACAACACGGTGAGAGCTTCGCAATCTCCGAAAGATTAGGCCCCCATTCGTCCCAATTCTCATCTGTGTAAGGAAGGGGGTGGCAGGTCGAATCTTGAGAGGTTTCAGTTTCGGTTTCGGTCGGGAGGGAAGTGGATATGATTCTTTGATCGARCTGCGGACGGCTTGGTTGAAAATGTTTGAAGGCGGAACTGGATGGAGAGAGACTGCTGACATCGATCCTGTGAATGGTCAGGCATGTTCCCCTTTCCTACACTCTGATTCCGCCTTTGGTTCTGCTTGAGCTTTTGAAAAAGCTTTCGTTGTTCGGTTGTCAAGAAAGTGTGGAATTGGTGCAAGAAGTCAATTTGGTTTGTAACCCTAACAGGATCCATCAGTAATTTGGTTGTAACCCTAACAGGACCAAGAAGCCTAATGTTTTATTTGAGGTTTGAGTTGCTCACGTGGGAACTACTTTTTGTTCACAGTTTTATTCAGATTAATTTATGAAGATGATTGTCTTTATCGACGAACGAATGTAATGTTGTTCGGTGATTTGGGGGATATGAATTGGACTTCATTTCAAGTATGTCAATAGAATTGGCCAATTTTGAACTATAAATCCTTGTTTCTTTACGGGTTCAAGTGCATATTCTTTGGAATGAGTTTTTTGGGTGTCGTGGGTTTTTTCATGACAGTTTTGATTAGGTCGTATGTGACCTTTCTTTTRCAGTGTTTATGTTCTCACCAACAATTGCAATGGTCCTTCACTGATTCCCTTGATGTATAATTTGGCCTCGATTGGAGCATCATAGTGATCATACTACAATGTGGTCAGTTGAGGTTGTCTTTTTAAACCCACGATTCAGTGATTGATTGATCAATACATGCCATGTTCTTCGCTGTTTCTTGGGATATCAAATGTCACCATTTACGAATTACTTTTGCCATCGAATTAGTCGCTTTCRGACCATGAATCTTGGACCCATGAATATTTTGGTATAATAACGGTAAACCTAGATCCTTGACTGACGGTGATTTTGGCGGATTGTTTGTTTCCACCAGTCACCGGKTCTGCTTCCGGAAGCATTCGGCGAAACCTTCCGGCCTCCCAAGAAGAGGGCAGAAACATGGGTCCAAGACGAGACCAAAGCTCTGATAGCTTTTCGGAAAGAGATGGACGCCCTCTTCAACACTTCCAAGAGCAACAAACATCTGTGGGAGCAGATCTCGCAGAAAATGAAGGACCGAGGCTACGATCGGTCGCCCACCATGTGCACGGACAAATGGCGCAACCTGCTCAAGGAGTACAAGAAAGCCAAGACGCACGACCGAGGGTCGTCGAAAATTGCTTGCTTCAAAGACTTGGAGGACCTGCTTGGGGACAGGGCTAAGCTGTGCACTCCGTATCGGAGCCTTACCAAAGCAGATCAATCACCCAAAGGTACTGAAACATACTCCCTCCGTCGAGAAATTAGTGTCCTCAGTTTGTTAGAAACGTTTGATACCAATTTCACTGATCATATATTGTGATAAGAAGAAGTTCCWAGTTATATATCATCAGACCCAATGAGGAACGTGTTTTCACTGCAATCTAAATTAAAATGGACACAAGAAAGCTTCCATGAGTTCTACTCAAAACAACCTTAAAAACATGAGGTCCAAAGGTGACACTTATTTCTGGACGGAGCAAGTATTAATCTCCCGACTTAGGATTGGCCAATCATTACCTACTGTAATTGAGAATGCCACTAGGAACGGTATTGCAGGTTTAATGTTGGAGGGTGACCATCTATTAAGTACAATTGTTCGACACTTCCGAGGCAGAGGATACTCTTTCCTTCACTTTTAGCATTTTAATTAATATGAAAGAGTGTGCTGTCATTGGGAGATCAGTATAATAGCTCTTCAGAGATTTTTTTGGGTGTAGAATCCAGACTTTCTTGAGATCAACTTTCTCTCATACAAGTATGATTCACAAGGGAATGATTTAAAGTAGAAGGTTGTAGACTACTGTTGAAGGGGACAGTACAGAACCTTATATCCAAGATGAGTGACCATAGATATTTAACCAAGTCATGCTTTCACCTTTTTCTAATTGAAGGTCAACCGATTGTATGARTAGGCGGGCTAGGTCCCCTAACGGTTTCCGTCAGTTTCATTTTGCGTAGCTGCTACATTAAGGTCACGCTCCTCACTGGATGTGGAATTTACTCAAGATTTCCTGACTTAGGGTTTTACAGCATCACCTCATGTGGATCCTCTTTGCAATGTTCACAGGGCCACCCAGTACAGTCAACCGGGAGCATCGGSAGGATGATGATGAGCATTCAGCTACCCTTCCATTATCTGCTGGAGTTTCCCCTCCAGCTTGCATACCTAGCTTGAACTTTCGCATGAAACTGCAGCTACTGCTCGGTGGCTGCTCTTGCGGTTGGGAAGTTGAAGCAGCGGCAGCGTCTCCCTCCTTTGCGGCTTCTTCTTTGGGCTGGTTATTGTGACTGATGTAAAGAATTCGGTCGTCTTCAATCTGGATGTGCAAATCCTCCTTCTTCAATCCTGTATGTGGATCATGAATTAGCCATCGTTAGTCCATACTGCAAACAAGTTCTTTCCATGCAAGCAGAAGAGCTCAGTTCAAAAAGCTTAACCAAGTTGAATGAAAAAGGGATGGAGAGATCGATAAGTACCTGGCAGACGCAGCGTGAAGATATGTGCCTCTGGTGTCTCAGCCCATTGCACTACACGAGCACTGGCGGTTGCAGCAGAGCGCTCCGCCGGCGCACAAGATTGCCTTTGCAGTGGCACTTTGACGATGACGAAATCGGTGAATAATGAAGGGCTGCCGAAGCCGAACCTTGGGGTACTACGCCGGCCGCATCCTCGCCCAAACCACGGTGACAAAACAAGAGCCATAATTATGCTATCAACTGAACTAAGATACACTAACTTAATCAATGCTAGGTCGGTTCTCACAGAGAAAATGGAGAATTCAATGCACCCAAAGCCTCAATTTCTCGCGTTGCAGATGCAGTGTAAAAGACTTGAAGATGTTTGAAATGAACTTGTATGAGCTCAGTGATCTACTTATACAGATGAGGGAGAAGCAAAACGTGGATGCTAAGTCGAAGTCTAGCACTGATGTAGAACACTCCAGAAAGATCTAGAAGAGACTGGAAATGTACCGAAACTGTGGGAAACAGTGTACCGTCCGAAGCTTAATTTCCTGAGAATCTTCCTGGAAACAGCGGCCTGTTCAGTGGAGGAGGATTCTGGAGAGGAAAATATGATGGAAGGATTATTCTTTATCAGAGTTCTGGCTAACTGAACCCAACTGCAAGCTTCCATTTATTTCCTGTTTTTCCCCTTCAATTTTTGATTTCAGAATCTGGCCATACGTAACACCGACAAGGAAATGGAGCAAGAAACGGAAGATGAAGGACGCGGTAAGCTAGAGTGAGGATCACGACTTGGAAGAGATTTCGAGATTGTTCCACATTTCTCTAGGTCTTTCAATTCTCCTCGACTTCAAATATTCTACAGTACACTAATGATGATAAATAGTGTTACCTACACTAATTGATTTAAAACAGCCTTAAATTCTTACTCTCAGTGAATATTTTTACTAACTATAGGTACAAAGTTTTCCCAACTATAGTGCTATTAGGATCCATCCACTCCGTAAAAATATTTATGAAGAGTAAAAACTTATAGCATTTCTAAAATAGTTAGTATGGATAACACTATTTACCATCGTTAGTGTAGCGAAATTTTGCTCAGAAGCGATGAAAATCTTCTTAGAGGGAATATTTGGCAAATTTTTCTTGCTTTTTCAGTGGATGAAATCATTGATTTGCTACTAAAATCTTGAGGAGTGTCGCAGCACCGGCTTGCCCGGTACACGCTCTCCAGCGACTTCAAGTTATGGAGGCGATGGCTATTGATAGGGTGAGTTCATTAAATTTTTGGAGTTCATTAAACGTGTGGAGTTCATTAGTCATGCACTATTTTGATTCTAAGGTGGATTTCGGATCGGGTTTCCGTTGTGGTTTAAGCTTAGGTTTTTGGCAGTGTTTTGATGAGATATTGAGCAGCATTTATTGTTGGGACCCCTTCTTCAGATGGACCAAAATCATCGGCAAAAGAGGGGGCGGAAGGAGCTAGACGATTGGATGCAAGACCACATAAGAGCGACGGAACAGGAGATAAAAGGCTGAGAGAGGAGATAAAAGAGAAGGAACAGGATGTGAGTGGGCTGAGAGAGGAGATAAGAGGGGTGGAAAAAGAGATCGCCATTGCTTCGGGACCAGAAGAGAGAAGGCTGCTGGAACAGACACTGCAGCTCCTACGGCTACAGGCAAACAATTGCGATCTGTAGATAATGAGCCTTCGGCAAGAAATAATCAGGCAAACAGCTGCGATCTGTAGATAACTTAATGAGTCTCCGGCAAGAAATAATCAACCTCCGGCAAGAAATAAACAGCCACGATCAGCAGATAAGTAGTCTTCGGTCTGTGCACGAAGCGCTGGCATCGGCATGTATGTAAACTGGATCCACAATCTGTCAAATGCTTCTTTTGTGCTCTAGTATGCTTACTTGTTGCTTAGGTTGTGCTCGTGATGACATGCTTTTGTGGCGAACTGATGAATTGGTTTGCTTGTCAAAATCGGTATAGGATTTAGGGCTTCTTGCCTTCATAGGTAGAATAAGTGGGTCCGGTGTAAGTTTCTTCACTGCGTTCATCCATCAGGGTGTCTGATAGTGCGTCATGTGATTCATCTTTCACATCTCGATGTCCAATCCAGCACCTTGGACATTTTATTTTGACATTTCAGTGCATGATCCAAAGGCAATCGGGGCAATCGGGGCAATCGGCAATTGTACAATAACGATTTAAGAGTTGGAAAAAGCTGCAATTTGTGGGGAGAAGATGTTGGATAGCTTACAAGGATATAGATCCTCCGTAATAGTGGGTGTAACGGATGTGGAGAAGGTGCAATGGTTTAACTACTGAACGACGCCGGGGTGACGCTGGAAATCATCACTTTCTAAAACCGTGGGAATCATTGGCCTAAGAAAATCCAAAAACAATTGTTGGAAGTCAAAGCACTGTAGAACATTTTCCCTTTCCACCACAAATTCCGAGGATGGATAGTTGCATTTCTGTCCTAGACACAAAGATGCTCTCTCATTCATCGAAACCCAAGAAATGGCCGCGGCGGCAGCTACGGGTTAAGGTCATCAGAACCGGGAGAAATGTACTTAACTATGAGGTTCACGATGAGTTAAACGATGTGCGTGGGTCTTTGTGTGCCCTACTGAATAGCAGTCTCATCGACCTTGGGATTGAGCTGCCATCACTAAATGTGCGCGGGGTCCAGCACGAGCCAATCCGTTTTCTGGGATCTGGAGTTACAAGTCATGTTCTATTTGTGAAAGGCGACGATGGCAGAGAATATGCGGCCAAAGTTCCTCTGTCTTGGCAGGGCTTGGAGAATGACCACCAAATGCTTACTGCCTTGGATCACGTAGAAGGAGTGCCCAAGGTGTTGGGATGGTTTGACGATCGCGTATCCCTGAAAATCCATCAAGTAGGGAGACGGTTGTCGCGTAAGCACTTGTCCTGTTGGTCGTGGATGGTGCCAGGTCTCGTGGATGTTCTTTGGAAAGCACATGATCTTGGCATCATCAATCGCGATGTGAGGCCAGACAACATTATTTATGATTGCCAAAGTTAGGGGAGTCGGAAGAGACTGAGATGCTCCACATCCTGGACTGGGGCTAAGTATGCTGTTACATACTAAGAATCAACTTTCTGCGTTCTGTGGAGTGTTGTATGCGTCGGAGAGGATCAGGACAGCAGGCGGATGGTGATTGCGAAGTTTTGGCCGAGGGGCGGGATGATCTTGAAGCGCTTGTCCACACTATTTTTTCACTTTGATTTCATGAGAAGCACAAGATGTTGCGAGGCTTGAAACGGGATGACTTCGGTGAACTCCGGACGTTCTGGAGCAAGTGTTCCGATGACTATCCAGCATGGAATTCAGCTTTGAGGGCTGCACGTTCGGAGGACTATCTGAAACTCAAATGCGAATTCCAGCAGTTGGTCAACAATTCCTGTTTATTATAGTGACAGGTACTCCTGCTCTCAAGGATGATGTTAATAAGCATGTTGTTCTTGTACACTAATGATGGTAAATAGTGTTACCTACACTAATTGATTTAAAATAGCCATAAGTTTTTACTCTTGATGAATGTTTTTACCAACTACAGGTACAAAGTTTTCTCAACTATAGTATTATTAGGATCCATGCACTATCTAAAAATATTCACCAAGAGTAAAAACTTATAGCATTTCTCAAATAGTTAGTATGGGTAACACTATTTACCATCATTAGTGTAGTGACTCCTCGAAGGATCGAGCTTCAACTTGGAAAGTACTCCATGGGGTTGCTTTTGCATTGTCAGTATCAACATCATAGTTGATATAAGGTAGAACCACCCATTACCAACTAGTGCCCCATAGCCAAACATAGCTTGACTTATTTCCAACCAATGCTAGAATGGTTTTTTTTCATCTTTTATAGTTGAGACTAAAAGTTTATGATACATGTTCCACATTAGTGCAAAAAAAAGTAGGAAGCAATGAGTGGAAAAGTAATTTTTTGAATGATCGGAATTGGAAGAGTCTAGAGATCAGCTATGGGTCTGGAGCACTTTTTGCATTTCAAAATTCATAGTAATTTCAATTCAAGCGATAAAATTACCAATTTTTTTGCAATCCTCATCATTTTTATCAACACACCTCTAATAATATTTACCTTGCATTCCATTGCTTCACATTCGTCCAAATTCCTTATTTGGTTGGTTATAGGTGGTTCTACTACTCCTTGGGCACATGTTGTGTGATATTTTCAAAGAAAACAAATAAAAATTCCATTAGTAGTGAGCTGCCCAAAATTGCTATATAGCCATAAAAAAACGCAGTATTTGCATTTAGGGGTTAATCAAAACTTTCATTTCATTAATTATCTCCTCAACTTGCAAGTCCAAATGTCAATTTGATTGGATGTTTATGAAATTTTGACACAAAGTGTAAATATATTCTATTTTAGTGGGCACTAGATTTAGATTTTTGAATTCTAACTAATTTCAAGGAGGACCTATGCATTTTAATAAATTAGGCTTGTAAGCAAACTTCTTATAGAGCATCTTCTTGAATTGAGTATATCTTGTCTTTATCATCCTATCCCCTCCCTTTCCTCAACTGACTTTTGTATTGTACAACTTAAAAATTGAATTTCAACATCTTCTTGAATTTGGACATGACTTCCTCATATCAGTAGCTAGTCTTCATCCTTCCTACAAAACATATCCTTGTATAATACAACTTGAGGATTGAATTTAAGCATCTTTTTGAATTGGGCCAATATTTTGCCTATATCATCATGTCTTCATTTTTTAGTCAACTTGCCTTTGAATTGTATAATTTAAGAATTTGAGTTTTAACATCTTTTTGAATTTGGGCATGTTTTGCATATATCAGTAGCTTACTAGCTTATCCCCTCTCCTTCCTCAACTTGAATTTGTAACATACAACTTGAAGATCTAATTTTAACATCTTTTTGAATTGGGCATATTTTACCTACATCGATATTTATTCCCACCCCTTCCTCAATATGTTTTTGGACTACACTATTTAACTTTAGGATTGAATTTCATCAGCATTTCAATTTCAAGCATGTCTTGCCTATATCAATATCCTATTTCCACTTGATCCTACCATGTCAAGAAATTGCCTTTGAAATCAATATTCTATTCATTTTTACATTACTTGATGAGTAATCATTATATTTGACTATGTATGGGCCATATTTGGTGAGTAATCTAAATATTAGTAAGAAACAATGAAATTGAGGGCCTTTCAAGACTGGGGGAGAGTGAATGCTAACATAGTGGGAAAGCTAGCTGATCATGTGGGAAAAGCTAAGCATAGTCCCATCARCGCTTATCTCTTCCACATGTATCACCATCATGCGGTTTTGAGGCCAGAAGAAATGCTAGAGTACAAACCCGGATGTGCCATTTTGAAGTCCACAAACTAAGTTAAAAATCAAAATATCACCAACTATACCTCATCCACATATAAACGTCATTTACTGTTTATTCATTGGTTGATAATATGTGAGGTTAGCGAGTCATATATTTTATAACTGAGTTAAATTGTTGTAGTTGATAGTAGAAGTGCTCTGAAATGGACCATCCAAGAGTTGGTCCGCCTATTTCATAAATTTACTTGGATGTAATTAATTTCAGCCCATTTTTATAGCACGGGCATATCAAGCACTTTCGTAGTGAATATTTGCAGGCATTTTGACCATGAGGCCAATTCCACCACCAGCCCATTTTTATAGCATGAGCATATCAAGCACCCTCAACTAGTGGATATTCAAAGGCATTTTTCAACATAGGGGCATTTCTACAAAGCGCCCACTTTTAGTCCACGGGCATGTCACGCAAGCTGGTAGTGGAAATTCAAGGGTATTTTCACCATGACGACATTTTCAGTACCCGCCTTTTTTTATTCCATGGGCATATCAAGCACCCACGTAGTAGAAAATGGAGGCATTTTGACCATGAGGCCAATTCCACCACCCGCCCATTTTTATAGCATGGGCATATCAAGCACCCTTGTAGTGGATATTTGAGGGCATTTCCACCATGAGGACATTTCCACTACGTGCCCATTTTTATTCCATGGGCATATCAAGCACCCTCAACTAGTAGATATTGAAAGGCATTTTTAGCATAGGGGCATTTCCACAATGTGCCCACTTTTAGACCATGGGCATGTCACGCAAGCCGGTAGTGGAAATTCGAGAGTATTTTCACCATGACGACACAATTCGTCTCTCAGGCAGAAGAACGTGTATCAGTTGTTGTAGCAGAGGAAACGTACGAGTCTTGTGGATGACAATTTTTAACAGGTTGGAAGGGTCTGAGTAGCCGGAGAAGTAAGTTGATTTACAAGGATTCGTTTACAGCACCAAGTGACAGGCTTACAATAGGTAGATTGTTAATAAGGTCTTGATATTTTGACTGTTTTTGCTGCTGTGCACAGCAAATACTGTAAGCAACTATTGTCTCATTTTCAAGGGTGATTGTTTCGTCTCTTTTGCTTAACTCGTAGTGTCCGCAACTCCTAATAGATATCTTAGAAGATAAATTTGTGTTTTTTGTGATGGTCACCTCCATGCATATGGTGTTTGCTGAGATGCCTTGAAGTTGGCTTTCAAACGATTTGGGCGGATGTTTACGGATTTTCAAAATCCGGGGCCGGACTTGCCTCCCAATCGGATAAATTTTCAGCCGGGAAATTTGTCAATCTGGCCCATGCTAAATGGTAACAACTAATTAACCAACTCCATCTTCAAAACTGAGAGAAGTGCTTAGTGCATTTACAAAATAAAAAGTAGTCTTATCTACTATTTATTTATTGCATTTGTACTCAGTACGAAGGTTTTTAAGATACACACAATTGCTGAATTCATCATACCAAATCCAATTCAATCAGCACTTACAACTAAGCAGACTCGATAAAATATCAACATGACATCCTCACGCTTTCAAGCCAAAAAACACCGCAGCAGAGTTGGATGCTCCATAGAATTTCTCACTCCCCAGGTGCATGCGTGCAAATAGGATAAACATAATTTCATAGTAAAATTTGTCTTAGAATCCAAGGCTTGCAACCAATATTGTAGACTTTTTTGATCCCCTAATTTGTTTTCTACAATTTTTCCAAAGCTAAACATATGCGTGGCTCCCAAGGGAAGCCAAATTCAAACAATAACTGGAAAATTCCCAAACTAAGATGAGTTGCCTAGAGGACTCTATCATCGCTGTGAGCAATACTCCATTCCAACAGAYCTTTCCAATCCGGCCTGAATCCATCCCTCGCTCCCAAAACCCTAAGCACTAGTCTCAAAAACTCTTCAAAACAAGAATAACTTACAATACTCGAAAAATGGCACCAAACTCTCCGATCCGCAACTCAAAATAATTGCAGAAAATACAACGCTACAAGCACTGCCTGTGCCCATTCTTGCAGGATGGCAATGTTGAATAGCAAGAATCTGCTGTGGTTCCAAAATGGGGACCTGGAGCGGTCGAAACTGATAGCTCAATCAGCATTCCCCGAAGCCCGCAAAACACGACAGAAAGTTATTGTAACACAATATTGAGCATTAGTTGTGTAGAATTCGCAGAATCGACGCATCTCACAACCTAAAAATTGAAGAAACACACAAAAACAATGAGTTTTGGAGATCTAGGCCCTGACGAGCCTGATAAAGTAATAATTTACATAGTTACCATTTTCCACCTGTGCGTCCAACAACTTCTAAGTTCTTGAACTTGTCCCTAAGACTGGTAAGATTCTTATTGTAAAAAAATTTTGGATTCTCTCTAAGTATAACAGCTAGGGTTGTCCGGACGTTCGAATGTCCAACTTCCGCGGACGCTCCCCCCGGACGTCCCCTGACATTCGGTCGGGCCGTCCGCCCCGTCTGCCACATAGTCCGCGAAAAAAAAAAAAAAAAAAATTCTCGTTAGGGCGGGCGGACGGGCAGACGGACAGACAGCCTGGTGTGTGAGGCGGATCCCAAACAGTCCGCCCCATCCCAACCTCAAGCTCCCACCATTGAACAAGAAATATGAAGGAATATAAATGGAATAAAAAGGTGGGATTAGACAATAGACATTGAAGGGAAGTAGGTACATTGAATGCTAAGACTCATGGCTTTTTGTAGTGGAGACTAGGGTTCAAACCTCATTGGCGTCAAAATAACAAAGTAACAAAATAACAAAATAACAAAAGGGAGGGAGCATCCTACTACTACTACCAAAACAGTCATTCCGGTCCAATCTAACGGCAAAGATTTTGACAGTTTCTAATATTTCTAATTTTTTTTCTTCAAAATTTGACGGACTCTCGATCAGAGTTTGGGTCGCCCTTTTGGAACGACCCAAACTCTGATCGAGAGTCCGTCGCCATGTAGGCATTTGGCTGCCATGTAGGCAATTTTGAGGGCGATGGACTTTGGACTGTGCCGCGTAGTGTGAAGGGTTGAAAGGCCAAAGTCTTGGGTTTCTGAAATTTGATTGGCTGAAATTGACGAACTCTCAATCTTGTGCAGTACAATCTTGTGCAGTAGTGTGAAGTGGCCCTAAGTTAGCTTGTTTTCCACTAAAAACCCTGTTGTCWCTGTCCTGGGTGGCCCCAGCTCTTGAGACCGCCATCCCAGAACTTTCCCAAGGACCCGTCTTCCTGGACTTCATTGCCCTTACAACATGTTCATCAGCATTTGCCTTCGATGCGTTGTGTGGAGCTCCCCGGTCTTGCATTTGCTGGACGCCTGGACAGCTTTCCATACTTGCGAATTTCCGTGAGCGAGCTTTCACAGCTTTTGCCATAATGAGCGTATCCCGTCGTCTCCATGGCTCCATTACTCGCTGCTCGCGCTGAAGTTCGTGTGAAAATATTGAGCGTTTTTTGTGTTGGGATCTGAAGATTGCACCAATCCAAACTCTCTTGTTAGTCCCTCACGGGACAAGGGTATCCATAAGTTGAACTCAAAAGCCGAGCTTAGGGTGGAGTGTGTGCGTGATTGTGTCCACTGGGAGAGACGCTCGAAATCCGCGCTCGAAACCCTAGATAGTGGTGGTGTTTTGCAGAGGAGGCGATTTCGTGGGAATCATGGTTGCGAGGCAGTATCTGGCGCCCTTCTTCTGGTGCGTCTTGTTTTTCTGTTCGCTGCTGGGCGTGGTGGTAGTTCGGCATGCCAATGCTGAGGAGGCCGGTTCGTCTTCGGGGACTTGGCGAAGAGCGACGGATACTCTAGAGCCGCTGCCTGCGGTTCTGGAATCTAATGTGTATGTTTTTCTTACCTTACTCTGTCCTCGTTTACTTAGTAACGTTGATTTTTTGCTTGCTTGGTGGGAAGGTGAGACGCCTAGTGTTTCGGGGTTTTGCTTTCATGGTTTGTAATGCAGCGAAGCTTACTACCTTCTCTCCTTGTAGTGATCCTTATTATTATGAATTTGGTGAAGCCTTTTGACGAGTAATGTTCAGTCAGTTAGGGAGAGGCGCCCGAAATTGCCACGGACTCCTAAGCGCTAGTTGATCAGATGTTGAGCTGGTCTGCATTTCCTTAATTAATGTAGACTTGTCGAAGAAGCGATTTAAAGAACATCTTCTAAGCTTTGGGCTTTCATGAATTTGCATATGGTGTCCAAATAAGGCAAATAACGCATTCTTTGGTGGTGCATTAGACTCCTCTTTTATTTGCCAACGATAACGCAAAATTTTCCCCAGTTTAATCGTACGATCTATGTTCAACAGCTAGAGTAGTGATTTTGAGTGTCCCTACCTGACTACGCCACTTTGACTACTGAAGGTCTTCGATACTCAGATGATTACAGAGGGAATTTACGGAGGAAATTTACGAAGCCATAGAGGGCTTAGACCTGAGATTCTTTTTTAAATTGATCTTCATATTCAGGATTGCAGGGCGAGAGACACAGACGACATGTTGATCGAAATTACAGCGGCTTAAATAGAGAATCAATGCAGCCTACTGCAGTGAATGTGAAGGATCTGTTAGCCAATACCCCTCGGCACACGGATGATGGAGGCGTGGTCCTGAGTACAGTAACCAGTACCGCATTCCTTCTGAACAAGGACACGGGGGCTCTCATCCGCAAATTCGACCATCCCGGAAGCGTGTTGGAGAAAACTGCTTCTGTGGCAAATGGGAAGGCCCAAACTGCGGATGCAAAGCGTTTCTTGGAACAGAACTCTGGAATCAATGGTGACGCTGAGAAGAAGGTTCCGACAGTGCTTTGTCTGAGGACCGACTATTCGGTCATCGTGCAGGAACTTGCAACGGGTGCCGTGCGCTGGAACATCTCTTTGGCCGATATCAAAACCCTGTCGCTGGTTCCGTCTTTGGGGCAGACACCGGTGTTGGGGCCATCTGATCGCAATGGGAATAGCGCAACTGTGACACCGGGTGTTGGCGGTGACAGGATGTCTTCAATTACGGCCTATAAAGCAGCTCCAATCGCTCTTTTTACGAATACAGGTGAAGTTTCTTACTGTTTATTTTTTTCTTTGGGAGTCATGCATTGTTTCTTGAACATTTCTATGATGTGTTTCTACTGTGAAGTAATGTGCCTTTTTTCGTTTTACAGGGGAGTACTTATCAAATCTGCTACCTGCAGCGGCTTCTGCTGTATCAGATCCTGGCAGGAAGTCTAGTCCTCTGAGTGTTTTTGGTGGGCCTTCTAGTTTGCCCAGGGCGCAGCCTCTACATGGTAATGGGCTATTACCAGTGCTGGCAGCGGCTKCACAGGGTAGTTATACAAAAGGAGGGTTGTCAGGGCAAAATTCTGTGCCAAGTTTGGACAATAGATCTGCTGACAGGGTTCCATCAAGGGCAGGTCATGAAATTGCTTGGGGTAGTATTGGGGGTGTCTTGCTGTTAGTGACGGTGGTTTTGTCGTCTGTTTGGTATTTGTATAATCGTTACGTCTTGGGAAGAAGAGAGGAGGTGGCGAAACCTAAGAAAGTAGGTGCTAGTAAAGGTCGTAGACGTGGCAAGAAGGGTGGCTTGGTTTCCTCGTCTACTCCTAGCAAGGGGCTTCCTGAGGACGATAGCAATGAAATTCTCTACACAAAGCAAGCTGAAGATAACGTTGAAGCAGCTGGTGCTCGGGGAGYTCCCACGAACAGAAACTACGGGGAGGGAATTCAAGTAGGGCGATTGTTTGTMTCCAAGGTTGTGATAGGAGCTGGAAGCAATGGCACGAGTGTGTTTGAGGGATACTTGGGTAGTCGTCATGTGGCTGTGAAAAGACTCCTTGCTAATCATCTTGACAGAGCTGTGAAGGAAATTAATTTTCTTATCACCAGTGACGAACACCCAAATGTGGTCAGGTACTTTGCTATGGAAGAAACGCCAGATTTTGTATACGTGGCTTTGGAAAGATGCGCATTGAGCCTATATGACCTCGTTGTGTCTGAAAGTGAGAGGAGTTTATCGAAGAGTGCTAATAGAGAAGAGGGTCTAAGGGATATTAAGTGTCTGAGATTGCCTAATGGAAGCGATGTGAAACTCTGGAATGACAATGGGCGGTGCACACCTCATCTACTGCAGCTCATGAGGTAATGTTAATTTTTTCTCTTTCGTTCCTTCATCAATCTATGTCTTAAACTTTTTGTTATATCTTTTATGAGGCACATGCACACTTTATATGTTTTTCTTTTTGTGTTGGTTTATGTGATGGGATTGTTTTGGTTGAAATATATGTCAGTCAATTATGTTAACAAGAAAAATTGGTGAAGCAGGGATATAGTTGAAGGTTTGTCCCACCTCCATGCGGTGGGAATTGTTCATCGGGATCTGAAGCCCCACAATGTTCTTGTGAGTAACCACCGCAAATTGCAAGCCAAGTTGGCTGACATGGGACTCAGCAAACATCTTGCCAATGATGCCTCATCATATCAAGACACAGGTTTGTGACTAGTTTTCTCTTTTGTCCATACATTGGTTGTACATCCCTTCTCAAACGAATATATTGATTATGAACCCCTATGTGCCCAAATTATCAAGAGCTGTTGCTTCCATATCTATAGGATTTGAGGTGAATCTTTTATGAATCTTTAAAGAAGGTTGCAAAATTTAGCAATTGAAAGGATAAATCGTATTGGACAATTTTTTGAAAGGTAAATATATGTTTTGGAATTTGCTTTAAGTGGCCGTGAGCTTCCAAAATGAAATTTTATTATATTGCTTATGTGGGAGAGAGATTTGGAATTGTCTTTTTAAAAATCCTTTGCTTGACTTCAAAAATCCCGTTTAATCTGCTTTCTTGAAGCCAGAAAAAATAATATTGGTTGGGAGGATTCTTAGACGTCCTGCTTGAAGTCATGCACATCTGTGAATTTTGGAACTTTGAACACAAACCTTCTGTATGGTTAGTGTTGCCAAGTGCTGCTTGCTTATCATTTATTGATTTGAATGTCCTTTTTGTCCCTTTTTGTCTTTTTCACCATGAACTAGCAGTGAGAGCTTTTCATTTCATTTTTTCTCCTCAAAGAAAGCCAGTTAGCTCCATAAACTGCTTCTAAACCGCAGTACGGAATCTGTGCAGGTAAAGGTGGGTCGGGCAGCAGAGGTTGGCAAGCTCCAGAGCAGCTCAAAGAAGGTCGCCAAACGCGGGCAGTGGATGTTTTCAGCCTTGGCTGTCTCCTCTTCTTTTGTATCACAGGGGGGCAGCATCCTTATGGAGAGCACTTCCTCCGGGATGCCAATATCGCAAATGGAACTCCAGATTTCTTCTACATTGAGGATATGCCAGAGGCACTTCATCTGATTAAGGCACTACTTTCTCATGATCCTTCCAAAAGGTACCTTCTTTTTTTGAGCTATTAAATCTTTTCTGAGAAAGACTTTTCAGTAGAATATTTACATCAGCTATAAAGTAGATTACAGGTGTACTCTTATCTGCAACGAGACCTTTACTTGACTGCGTGAAAATGCTTCTATGTATAGATTGTTCCTAAAAGTGCAGGTATGCATAGATTGTGTCCTATAATTCCCAAGTCTCATTGAAGCTTTTAGGCCACATATTAATTAGATGATTTGTAAGCTTTTGTAGTATGAATTGCCTTCATTTCCATATCATACGTCTTTGTGTTGCACCATAAATATCTTCTTACTATTTTTTCTTCATGACATAGCCTCAGTGTACTTAGCGCCGTTGTGGACAGTTAAGAACTCAGAGCTATTGGCTTTGTTAAGGGCCATGTCATTATTGAGAGTATCATCTGTGGCACATGTAGGCCGGCTRCTAAGGATGTTCCGTCGCACCCTTTCTTTTGGAAAAATGAAGATCGTCTCCAATTTCTGCTGAAAGCCAGTGACCGAGTGGAGCATGAAGATAGAGTGCTCGACTCAGAGTTGTTGCTTGCGTTAGAGGCTATTGGACCTGTCGTATTTGGATCGTCTTGGGAGACAAAGCTAGATTCAAAGCTGTTGGATGATGGACGCCGTTATCGCAAATACAACTTCAGCAGTGTCAGGGATYTGCTCCGTATCATGCGTAACAAAAGCCATCACTTTCGGGAGCTCCCACTCGATATGCAGGTCTAGCATGTGCCTCAGTACCTTGGATCTAAGTAACTGAAAGCTGAGGGTGTWGTCTCATGTTGTGCCTTTTATTTGTATGTCATCCAGTGTTTGTGATCAAATCTTTAAGATAAAAAGTAGGAAAGTCTGGGTTCGTTTGTGATGTTGTTATTTCCTCAGCAAATGCTTTGGACTCGACATAGCTTTGTTCTACTTTGATCTCATGAAGTCTGCATAGAACAATTGATTATTGATGGAAGCTTTGGCTCTCTTTGGCAGGAATCGTTGGGATCTCCAGAAGGCTTTGAGAGTTACATCACTGCCAAGTTTCCCCGTCTCCTGATGGAGGTGCACGAAGTTATGCATGACCATTGCAAGGATGAACTAGCATTCAAACGCTTTTTTGAAGTGAATGATGTAGTATAAGAAGCCATTAGAGAAGAAGAATTATTMCAGAAGAAATCATTGTCATGAATGCCACGTTTTGGCTATTAGGGGTATTGAGCTTCTAGTGAAGGTAAGCCGCTTTTCAAACTGTATTTTATTCCGTATCTTTCTTGAAGTAAYTAGCTGATGTCCTTATACCCTTCTTTCGTTTGGGAAATTGCCAAATGTTGTGACGTCTTGAAATCTTGTCTCATTCTGCTCGTCTATTCTCCTGTGTGAAACAGTTCGAAGTCGGTGAGCAAGCAACTGCAGGGCGTGGTCCCTCTCGGGCAATCTTGGCGTCTGTGATTAGCTCTTAGTGCTACGTAAGTTCGAACTTGATCTGCTTTGTGGATATATTTGTGGGTTTGATGTTGGATACCTTTAATTAGTGAACACAGAATGATATCGCTTTGGATCTATCCGCACGCTGATATTGAATTGAAAGCACACTGGAAGATGCTGCCTTGTCTTGTGCTTACGGTCTATTAGTGCATTAACGGACTTGACGTTTTCTTGTGGTTTTTTGCAGAAATGAGCAGTTGAAGCTCTGACCCGCTACCATTTGAACAACATTGACATATCATGTTCAAAGCATATGAATCGCGCTCAAAAGCAGTGCTGATTCCATCAACGATCAGTTGTTATTTGTATCATATTTAGCAAGCATAGAAACTTTACAAATTGATACAGGAAATTGTGTTKGCACTCCTTGTGCGACTTTRAATAATCGAGCTGGTMTGCGCATTTWCATCCAGTAGTTACATGCAGGACACTGTTCGATACTGACGTCGGATAGATACCAGTATTCAATTTTTAAACTAGAACGGGAGCGAAACAAGACTCGCTATGAGCTTATGAATGAAAGTATTGATGTTGCCTTGCGTATCTTTGGATACAAGGGTCGTTTGTACAGTATTGGCCTACCTACTAGGTTGATTATTTACCATCGACAATGTGAAGACTAAGATTCAAGACAAGGAGGGCATCCCGCCGGACCAGCAGCGCCTGATATTCGCCGGCAAGCAGCTGGAGGATGGACGCACCCTCGCCGACTACAACATCCAGAAGGAGTCCACCCTTCACCTGGTGCTCCGTCTGCGCGGTGGCGCCAAGAAGAGGAAGAAAAAAACCTACACCAAGCCGAAGAAGCTGAAGCACAAGAAGAAGAAAGTCAAGCTCGCGGTGCTSCAGTTCTACAAGGTGGACGACTCCGGCAAGGTGCAGCGCCTCCGCAAGGAGTGCCCCAACCCCGACTGCGGGGCCGGCACCTTCATGGCCAACCACTTCGACCGTCACTACTGCGGCAAGTGCGGCCTGACCTATGTCTACCAGAAGGCTGGCGGAGAGTAGTAGAGTACCGCTTTCTTCTAGGACTAAGAGCTCGTGTATGCAGGTGCTAGCCGAGGCAGTGTGTGTGAGAATCTTATCAGTTGTTTCAAAACTTTTCTGTGGAACGAAGAAGAATTTTTTCACGCAAAACGTCACTTGTGGTAATTCATTGCTTTGGCTTTGTCTGTGCTGTCTCCTCTATTTGGAATCTTTGTTTTGGTCTCTTGCTCTCGGAGCCAGTCGATTATTTTGCCATGCAGAAGATGCTGTTATTAATGGTCATGTGAAATCGAAACCCTAATATGCCTGATATGACCAACCTTCGGGCGCATAGTAGATCACCGCTTTGGAATTGTGTATTTTCCTCTAGGTTTGAGATTGTGTGTTCTGGTGGCAGTCGAGGTAGTGTCTGTGAAATTCCTATCATTTTTCTGAGTCCTTTCTGTGAATCAAAGGAGAATATCTTGCAAAGCTGCAGTAATTTTTTGTCATATCTCATCGTTGGCTTTGTGTCCTTTCTCATGAATTTTGTATTACAATGTCAATTCGATCAAGGACTCTTTGCTTTAGACTGTTTGCTCTGAAAGGTAAGTATTTTCACATTACTACGTAGGTGATTTAGTACAAGCAGTCAGTATCATGAGCTCTAGTTTGCCTTGTATAGTTGTATGTCCAATGTATATTTCTAAGAGCATTCCCACCCGTCCTACAAAACGGATTGCCTGTCTCTTGTCACTAACCTAAACTTAGCCTCTTGGATGACCTATAAGGTAGGTGAACCCAATACCAACCGTTGGCCTAATACCACCCAAATGTTAGACGCTTGTTGATCCTAGAATGAGAATCTATGACTGAAGTACATGCCTTCACTTCACAATAAGTGAAGTTAAGTCATCTATTACCATCATAGATTCTCACTCTAGGATCAATGACACCCCTACATTTGGATGGTATTGGGTCGACGGTTGGTATTGGGTTTGCGTATCTTAGATGGCACTTCAAGAGTTGTTATTGTAGTTGGAATACCGGAGGAAAAGCAATTTGGTTGTGAAAACCAAATATAGCTACTACCGAATCAAATGTCAAAGTCTGTGCTTTTGTTTTTCATTGGCTCCCCATTAAAATTTAAAATACCCCCCTCCCTCCGAACCCAAACTCTTGGATCAAAGTTTAAAATACCTCCCAAATACCTCCTAAATATGTATACAGAATACGTGTACAAAATACATATACTAAATATGTATACTAAATATGTATATAGGTTGATTGTCCCATATTGATTGTCCATCCTATTAGCTTCTGAAGATTATAAGAGGTGGAAGGGGGATGCAAATATAAAAATTTAAAAATTTGAAAAATTTGGTAAGGGGGTGGGTTGAGTTAATAATTAAAAAAAATGTTGTCTTTTGGGTGCATACCTCACTTTGCACCCAAAAGACAACATCCACACTTACAATGTCCTTGAGGTCACGTAGAAATCCTTAGGTTGCCACATCTTGAATGGTGAGTGTTTAGCAAAGAGTGTATGCTTAGCTATTGAAATTGTCTATAGAATCCAAAAGTACAATCAATTGATATAAAATTATTAAAGAATCTAAAATATTCTTAAATCACTATCAATATTTGAGGTTGTAATTTTGCTATACTAGAATGTATGCTTTTCCCAATATTCTTTATTTTACAATATTAAATTTTTGTTTTTTAAATACACAATGTCACTATATCTAAAAAAATTAGATCTATTTTTAGCATTTTTTTACACCAAACTTGCTCTACAACAACAATATTTGAATACACAATGTCACTATATCTAAAAAAAAAGTCTTCAATGATGTCTTCAAGGGATGGAGTCTAGAATTATTCCAAGTATCTCTATTTATCCTCATAACATTATAAAGCTAAGTTTCTAAGACTCAAAAAAATGAGTTGGGGGACAAAAATTCAATTTCTTATTGAGACCCTTCACTATAATAGACAATCTCTCCACCAAATTTTAAACTAAGAGCACATTTGAAAAGTTGTAGAAGAAAACAAAACATATTAATTTTGGGATGTACAAATGAAAAGTGGCACTAAAAAAATTTAGAAACAAAAAATTTCAATCACGATTAGAAGGCTTCAAAATTTGCTTTTAACTCCACCACCAATCTACCACCAATTTACTAATCTATTCTCAATCTATATCAAAGAGGCTTGCTTGATATGAAAGAAATTCAAGCTCTATAGAGCATTTTAGAACCAAAACAAGGGAAAAAGCCCAAAAATAGTCAAGATTTCATAGGTCTCAAAAAACATCTAATGCTAGTTACATGATGATTTGGTACATGTGACATGTCATATCACAAAACCAACTACAAACCTTATATTAGAGACTCACAAACACACGGGCCAAGTTCATGCTGAAAAATATGTAGCTCAAAAATGAATTGATGTGGGATTTTGATGTGCTATCCTTGAACAAAATCACCAAATTGGCTCTAGTCTCAAGCCCACCCAAAAATGGAATCTAACATTTTCTTTTTCTATTTACCATATTTAAAAGTATGTACTCGATGTAGTGGAACCTTTCTAAGTCACCTCCTCTATAAGCCAATAAACCTCAATAAACCAATGTTGTCAAACCTATCCCGCACTGGGCCACATTACAAAGGTTGTGACTAAATCTGACCCTCCCTTAGCCAATAAATCTTTGTAAACCAATATGGTAGACCAGTCCAGAATCTATTCAGTTACAACATGCCCACAAGAAGATGGGGAAGCAATACTTTAAACTTCCCATGCCATTGACCTTCTTCTAACAAAGAAGATCAATGGCGCAAAATGTTCAAAGTGCTTCCCTGTGTTGCTGTGGGGCTGCTCTAAGAGAGGTTCTACTGTATCAGGCAATCGGTAACCTTGGGCGGTTTGAAGAGTTCTTCAAATTGGGTGAACAGTACCTGCGTTTTTTTTAAGGCAATACACTGTGTTCCAACTCTAGCATTAATTGTCGGTATGGACTTGTGTTGCGCGTCAGTACTATCATAGATGTGTGCCAATCAAGCAATGACCCATGCACTTTTCACAATAAGTTGTAGGCATTTTTTTGAAATTATGTGGGTAGCAATGTTTCACGACATTTTCTTCGCAATCTGAAAGAGCCTTGAGATCGATGACTGGCTCATGAATTTGAAAAGAAGTTTGAGAATTGACTCTGAAAGCTTTCTTTGGCATTTATCCCATTGAGGCAAAATTAATTGGTTTGTGACTCTGAAGCTCCTGAGTGAGTGGATGAACTAACTTACACCAGTTCATTTCTTTCGATTGAGATTGTTCAGTGGAACCCCACTCACATGACAAAATTCATCATCTGGCATAAATTAGGTCTGACTTGATTAAGTTGGCGATTCTGTCACAAAAGCTTATTTCAAGGTGCGTCAGGGTCGATCGCAAACAATTAATGAAGCGAAATTGTCTGTACACTTGTCTGTAAATTCGTCTGTAAAGGCTTGTCTGAAAAATTGCCTGTGGCACAGATATATGACCAAGTCTAAAGATGACCACATTGTCAAAGTGGTTTCAAACCTGTTGGGGTTGGCATTTATTCTATTCTTGTGCCGGTCGCTCTGGCTTGTGGGGATTGACGAGGAAACTCAAAGAGACTCAATTGAAACCCTGAGAAACAATAAGTGGCCGGCATTAGAGTCGACAATTTGCTAAATTGTCGGTGTTATTTAAAAATGATTAAGTGACTGACAATATAGTAAATGAATAAAAAAAAAACTCTGTCTTGTCTGTACCAACAAAAAAAATTGCTTTTTCGGTGACTTACACCCAAGAACTGAATGCGTGCTAGTCAAATGCGTGCCAGTAAGAAATGAAGGAAATAATTTACATTCCCTCAGTCCCACTAAAAGTTTCCTAATTAGGCTGATTTAAAAGTTTCCTAATTACAGTCTTTGCACGAATAATTTAAAAGTTTCCTAATTACGGTCTTTGCACGAAGAATTTGGGAAGCTTTTGGGAAGCTTTTGGGAAGCTTTTAGTCGGACTGAGGGAGTAAATCATCCATACAGTCTGTGTGCAGTACGTTTATACACAAAATCATCCATTGCTAGTAAATTTCATCTAAAAATTCCAAATCTACATCAAGAAAGTACCCCTATTGCAACAATATTGTTTCGATGGGCTCACAGTCCAATATTGAAAGTATATTGTTAATGTACAAAGTAGAGCTGTAACAATACTCTTTCAATGGGAAGCACTGTTCCCACTAAAACTACATTTGTTGTGGTACTAATGTTGTACTACAATAATACACTTTCAAAATTGGATTGTGAGACCATTGAAACAATACTACATTAGTAGTAAATGAGTGGGGGTTATTTTTTGATGTAGTAGTCAGTATATGTTAAAGAAAGATTTGCCGATTTCATCCAATTTTTCACCCATGGCCAAAATCAAGTAAGATTCTAGTGGAAATTCCCCCAACACTATTTTGACTGACTCTTCCGGCCTGACTGTCTGTCTGTCTGTCTGTACAGACTTCCCACACATCGATGCCAGGAACCCGGAGATCGATCGACACGCAATCGGACCGAATTTTCTTTTTAAAAGTATTTAACGTTTGAGGATCATGGCGAGACATAGTACCACTCTGGAGAACGGAACAGAGTCCCTGTTTGAGGTGAGATCTGAAAGTTCTTCCGGTGTCCACACTCTGCTCACTTCGCTGACCCCCGGGGGCTCCTACAAATTGGTGCGAGGCTCCAGTGATACGTACCTGCAACATTGGGTGGTTGTGGGCGACTCTCCCGTGGTGAATTTCAGCAGCGACGAGCTCGTGGACAACGAGAAAATCACCATTGTTTGGAATGGCACGGAGAATAAGTACGAGAAGAAGTCGGTGCTGCGGTACAGCTCCTTCAGGTCTCGCAACATGTGGGTCACTCTTCTAGCTGTCCAATCCTTGACACAGACATCCGTTTCTTTTTCTACGTTGTCGGCTCAATCTACTGTAGAAGGATTGTGGGGAGAAGGGCTAACTAATTAAATATCTTTTGCTCTTGGTTTACAGTGAGTACTAATGCTGAATATCATGAAAATCAAGTTTATCATTTACAAATACCTTAGTCCCCATCCAATCATTTATAGCTAATCTAGTCAATCTTCTCTCAATAATCTAGTCAATTGTTTTTGTCATTACACAGATCTTATGCCTACTTAGTACTTGGTTTATATGAATAATGAGGTTATCATCTGACATGTCATCGAAGCAGAAGAGTAAGAATAACATCGTCATGGAACCAATTGATTCTAAATAAAGTGGATGCAAGATGATCCATTGGATAATAAAATAGTTGCCCCATCCTAGAKAAGACTCATAAAGACTGTGGATTGTTAGTTAGATTGTGTGCTACCGACAAGAAGCTAGATTGTGCTCAAGACCAATTGCAAATTGTCATGGAAGTGGTGTAATTAACATTCCTGATCGATGCTTGTGATTCTGTTGTAGGTCAAACGGGCAGAGACTACAACAGCGAGAGAGTGCTCCCCTCACGCCGAATACTACTGGCAGACCACCATCAGGGATTAAAAGGTTTTTCTCCTTGGAAAGATTTTCCTTCAYCAGACGTTCTCCTGACGCCGTTGCAACTCTGACTCTGCGATCCACGAACTCCGAATCCAATCTCGAATCAAATGTAACACCCAGCTTAACACCAATGTCGTCCAGACACAGCAGCATTTGAGATTGAAGCACTGTTTTGTTTAATTTTCTTTTTTTTGTTTTGTAAAACCATGTTTAGTACATGACTGAGAATGGAKAGAGCGTGTGCCATGCATGGTTCTGATTTGAAACATGGGCCTTACTGACAGACTTAGAGCACAACTCAGCCACTTTATCGGCATTTGTGGTGTTTACACCTCTGATCTACAGTGGTGGGATTATCAAATGATTGTTGGTAACTCACTATGTCTTGTTGGTAGAAACTCTAGCTACTGTCAAGCAGGGCTTTTTTTTTTGGCGAAATTTCGCCAGACTATCATAAATCTGACCTCTTTGGCTTCATCCCTCCAAATTCTGGCCTATGTAGTGAAGGCAGCAGGGGGGACACTGGTCCAAAAAAAAAGCCCTGCTGTCAAGTTAATTAAATTACTGCGCCTTGCAATGATAATTAATGCTAAGTCTACTAATTCTGGACTTATGCAAATTTGTGAGGTGCACTAATGTGTTAGCTTAGAGTCTTTTTAGAGAAAATTCAATATATTGTGGTGCACGCTATTTTCACTCTCTCAAATATTTCTCTCTCAAATATTGTGACTTTCATCTAAATCTTGTCCAAGTCACATGCAATTCTCATGTGGATCCACTAAAAAAAATCAAAAGTTAGCATCAAATCTAATTCATTAACATTATCCTAATTAGTGCCACTGGTCTCACAAAGCAAGCCCATTGTCGACTAAATTATGATGATGGTGTACATTTTAGAACTTGAATGTACACCGCTTACATAATTTAGCCCACAATGGGCTTTGTGCCTATTTGGTCTAGAATGGGATAGTTTATCGTATTCAAACTCTTGCAAACACTTAATGAATCAACTAAAAAATGAGTAGCCGTTGATCGTTAAATAAAATTAAAGCACCCTCTTTCTCTGTTGTTGATTCTGATGAATATTATGATACCGTATTTATACAGAATATAGATGCGGATTACGGATACGGGAAACAGATGCGGAATATAGATACGGAAAACAGATCCAGATTATTCCATATCGATTGTCAAAGGACTTCGATTTCAAAAATACAAGAGTAGGAGGGGTGCTGGGATTTTAAAATTTTCCAATCAAATTATTTTTCAGAACCCCTCTCCCTAATTTATTTTGAGGTGGGGGGGCTTGAAAAATAATTTGATCAGGAACGCATGCCACACTATGCGTTCTATGCGTTCTAAAGACAGCACACACTAACAACCAACCAATTTGAGCCATTCACATTTTCTTTTACAATAAGCAATACAATTGGTATATTTTGGTAAGCATGATTTTAATTGCGTCTTTACACAGTCCGATTCAAATATATCAAGTATATTAGATTTTAGTTTTAAGAAAACAAAATTCTACTTTTGGTAAATTTTAAGGTTCATTTTTTTGGTTTTATATCATTTTGTATTGAGAACAATTGGTAATGAATATTTTAAATTTGATTTCATAGATGTCTAGTAAACATCCATATGCACTTCTTCCATTCAACAAGCGTTCCAAAAAAAGTTTCACAATTCTTTCTATAGAGATTTCTATGGTCCGATGACAATGTCTAAAATATTGTAAAATAGATATCTCTTTATTATAACTAGATTCTTCTATTTTCATCTCACTAGATAACTAATTTTGTACAACTGAGTATGATGATATAATTACTTTGCCAAAATCTAGTTAAAATTTAAAGACCTGTATCTATTTCACAAAGTTTGGTTATATGACACCTCACATTGACCACTTCCTAGATTATATTTTTGTTACTTGACGGGGTGTTCTCTAATATAAAAATTGTGCATAAAGATGTTCCCTACATATTTGTGCAACAAACTAGAAAAACCATCACCAATTGTTTTCAGTAAAATACTATGTAAAACCATGAAAACTGACTTAAATTTTTTTTAAATGGAGTTTTGGTTTTTTGAGATTGAAATTTGGTATGCTTCATTGGGTATGCTTCATTGGGATTGCGTAATACTACTTCCGTCCTGTAATAAATCCGGCTTTACTTGGAAATGGCTAAATTAGCACAAGAATTGTTCCTATTTATAGGAGCTTGCGTAGTTATTGTAGATTCTACTAAGTTCCATTAGGTGTCAAAGAATGGAAGTCAACAATCAAGTTGTGCATGTTGAAAATGAGCAATGAAATTGAATATTTTTTGCCGTTATTGGAACTACTCTAGTGGTATTGATTTTTATCATTCTCTGAGCAGTGTTGGTGGAGTGACGTCCATTGACATTCTTTCTATTCAATACCGACAATGTCTTGTGATTCAACTTCAAAAAATTCTCAACAAAAGATTTATTAGAAGTCATTTTTGTATAATTGTGGGTTGAATTCTTTACCTTTGGTCGGCTTGAGGGTTGCATTTTGATTCTCTTCGCAATGATCAAATTGCTATATAGTCTTTGGAGTGTAGAACTATAGATTCTTTTGCTTTAAGGAACTCAAACAAGCTTTAGATGTTGTCCATGCAGTTGTGGAGAACCAATTTTGAATTTAATTTGGGACAAGTATATTTGAAAATACCAGATTTATTTCGGGACGGAGGGAGTAATAATTATGCATCATGAAAAATTATAGTTCATTTCGTATGCTATTCAAAAATCTTAGAATGGCTCAAATTGGTCGGTTGTAAGATTAGAGTAACCAACTTGTACAACTTGTACAGAGTGGTGTCTCTTGTCAGCTTTCCCAATTAGTCAGTACCCTCTTTATATAATCAATTAAGGTACAAGGTCAGATCCTTTCTTCCGAATGAAAGCAATGCATGAGCATTCAATMATATATTCACAAAAGGCGCCTATAACATATATTTATAGCATAAATGCTAGGAACCCTATTTTATGTTCTCTAGATTTTTCTTATCTCAAGAGTTAATCAATTAACCCCTAAACAACATGATCCATTGTGAAATGGTCAAACATCATGTCTAAGCTAAATTCACCCTTGGAAAATGTGTTCAAACAATAATCTTGTATTTTTGTTACTTGAACCTTTGAATTTAATATCATTGAGAAATTTTAATTTTTTTTGTGAAAAATTGTAATTGTTTTCATTTTTGTTGCAAAAATTGAACATATGTGAGTAAAAATAACAAAAACAACCCAAATTATTTGAAATTTTTTCAAGAGGCACAAGTAGCAATGGAGATTAATGCAAAAATATCCAATTTTTTTATTTTATCTCTTATGGAATTCTAATATGCATCCAAATTCTAAACATGAGGTTTTGAAGCCATAAATCAATGTTAATCCCTAGCACAAAATATGACTATCTATTATTGTTGTAGAGATTGATATGGGACGACTTAGTAAGTTTGAAAGTGTTTTGTAATACACTTTGTAATGTCGCACCAACGAATTATTTTAGATTTCAAATTCCTGGACACCTAATGTCACATACTCTGTTCTTGGATCGAACTGCCAGTGGCAATTTTCATGCAACAGTAGTGACTGTCGAAATGACGCTAAAATGTGAAATGGTTTTCTGATTGAAATGCGACGCTTTAGTAGAATAAAAGACCTTTACATCCCCCTTTGTAATGGCACATTGAAGACTAGGAAACGGCAGAGTTACCCGAGAATTGAGTAAACTTGGTTTAGTCTGTTCTCCGATTTCTAGTTCGGTAACAATCGGTACAGTAGTTTGGGGTAACGCTGGGGATTTACTCAGTTTAAAACTCTCTTTGTTCTCATTGTTAGGTTCACTGTTAGGTTGCAGGAAGCGGCATACAAATGTGATAATAAGGAATTCAATAAGTGTGAAAACTTTGGGTTGTAGACCACTTTCCTAACATTAATGAYCCTGAGTACTTGTTTATTCCACTTTTACATGCAACCACTATWGATTGTCACAACGTTGCAGAAGCCATTGATAATCACTTGCAGTTTGGGCGTGGCATGAAAGAGGTCTCGGTGTATTTGTTGAACTAACTAACTTGAGAGCGCTAAGACAAGCAAACTGAACATTCTGCTGTGTAGTCTGCCCTTGCCAGAAGGCCGAACAACCAATCGCTTCAGCAATGATCTTGGGAAAATGTTCATTCACGAAGACGATCGTGTCCTCCTCAAGGTATCAATTTGAACAGGTCGATTTCTTGGTCTTTCTTTTCCACACCAGAAGAGAGAACAGTGGTGAGTGAAACTAAAATTTCACGATTTTCTTGAATTGCCTACGGAAATGCGTTTTGCACACAAAGATGCTTTTTTGGTTCCTCCAAGTYTTGGAGTCATTTGGTTGTTCCACCGTCCTCTCCAGTATTCTTCCCATCATTCATATGGTTTCACCCGGTTCTTTCCACAAAGATGTTCTTCCAACTGGTTCAAGAATGTCATCAGAAGAATACTCTTCAGATTCRGTTTCTATATTTCGTTAGGTTCCCYATTAGTACACCATCCATGTGTCAAATASTCATGTACTTATCAAGACTCAGAGTTTGTGCCATTGAGGGTTTATTGTTKTCACATTTGTGAAGCCAAAGTTCTCCAAGGGCTGTGCAGTAGTGAATTTAGAGAACTAAGAGTCTTGAGGGCCAAATAAYTACAGAATTCCTTCTAATTTATGCTTTTCTTAGCGTGTAAATTGGACTGTGATTGTTGGATGTAATTTTAACTGGGTGCCACGAATTGTTCTCCCGAGAGATTGTTCCTGCAAGAGTCTCTGAGCCTGTGCGACTGTGAACAGACGATAAAGTATGCATCACCAGCATCAGCTGGAGCTGAATGTGTGGACCGCGATTGCAATTTCCAGCATCAATGGTAGGGTATCCTTATTATCAAACACAGAAAGGAGGAACAAACTCTTGATTGCCTTCTTAAAATCAAATATTTTGCCTGAACCTGCGTGGAACTTTTGCATTCTGATTATTGATAGWTTTGCTACTTCTCAATGGATGAATGTTCATTCTACAATAATAGAATGCTACGAATATATCAAGGGACTTGAATGGAGCTTCAAAATGTAAGCTGAACCGTTCATTGCTTCCATGAACCGTTCAGTATGGTCTTCGTGTTGGAGTCCAACCATTTTGGTGGTTTGTCTTGATCTCTGAAGGGTTGCGAKGGCTGGACCTCGGTCGAAGACCTACTTCGATCCGGCAGAGGTCAAGGCAGCCATTGTTACTTGTGGAGGACTATGCCCTGGTCTCAATGACGTYATTCGACAGGTGACCTTTCCACTTGCAGAATAGAACGTTTAATTTCTGTATATTTATCAAGATATATGAGACTCATTGAGGAAGGGAATGGGATAATCCTTGTGCAAATTTGAGCATGGGTTCTGATTTTTACTTGATTTTTGCAGATTGTCTTGACATTGGATTGCTATGGAGTCGAGGATATTCGAGGAATTAGTAATGGCTACCGAGGATTTTTTGAGGAAAACCTTCACGACATTCCTGTATGCTCCAATTCTCTACCAAGACTCGGAACCATTCTGACAGTTTAATATGCAATAATTAAAGCAGATAATTGAGCTTCTTTTTTGTGTCTTTTACAAAACGAAAATTTGAGCTGAGCTGATGAAAGCTGTCTGTTTGTTGGCTTGTGGGGTGCAGCTGTCAAGGAAAATAGTACAAAACATTCATCTTGAAGGAGGAAGTCTTCTCGGTGTTTCCCGTGGAGGAGCTAGAACTACCGATATTGTGGATAGCATAGAGGTAAGTTTAATTATGTCTYTCATGTGTTGTCCCCTAGCAACTCTATTTGAGTCTTTCATCACATTCTACCGCAACGCCCTTGGTCACTTATACCAGACTGTCAGAAATATGACCTCTCTGGCTTCATCCCTCCAAATTCTGGCCTATGTAGTGAAGGCAGCAGGGGGGACACTGGTCCAAAAAAAAAGCCCTGGTTGCTACTACTTTCATCTAAGGTGATCGCATTTTCCTAAACCCTTGTCTTAACCTCCCAACCCTGCACTCCATGAAACTTTTAATATTTCCAATCTTTTCCTAGGGACCCATTTGTTTTTCTTCAAGAACATTGTTGACCATTCTCCAAGTATGAAATGCATTTGCTCTTCAATTTGTGCAACCTAGTGTAACTAAACGTTTTTGCACTAAGGTGGATACCTCCAAAATTGCCATTTTTTGCTTCATTAATATTACTAGATTGGTCAAATTTTCAAATAAAATTGTTGGCACTTGAAAGGGGTTTGGATACCAACACACCAAAGAATGTGACATTTGGAAAAGTTATACCGTATGCAAAAGTTATGAACAAAGTTTGATTCTAAAACAATTTCTTTCCACATAGGTACGTAATTGATTTTTGGAGATGTTCACAGTGAAGWTGGCAGTTTATGATCAGCCGCTACACATTTTGAGGGTACCCACTTCAGGAGAAAGTTGTTCACGAAGCACCCGATCTTGATGCTTCTAGAGAAGCCCAAAATGGGCACCCAACTCCTTGATGCTCCAAGACCACCTTTCTACTAGTGTTTGTGAACCATTAAACATGTGAGGTGGATTCAGAACAAAGTACTATAATTATCTTCACCACTTTCAATTTGGCTAATAGAATCTGAATATGTGGGGTTCAGTGCAGATGAAAAATTGTACCAAGCATCAGTCAAAAGTTGGCCTTGCAGCCAAGTACAAAATCCCCCCCCCCCTGAAATTCAAGGACCTTTTTCATCATTTACCAAAAGTCAGACTTTGCAATTAAAAAAAAATGATCACCAGGTGCCCCCCAAACGGGATAAACTACCAATTGTCTGACGTGTACTTTCTAAGCTTCTATGCTACTAGTAGAATGGTGATCTTGAGGCACCAAGGGAATAGTGTTARAGCATGGTACCCAAGGCCCACAGAAGGCACTAAGCAAAGCTAGTGCCAATGAGGGCCTTGGTGCACCATGCCTGTGGCACTATCATTCCTTGGTGCCCAAAGACCACCCTTTCTACTACAGTCTACAGTGGTGATAATTGTTGCCATGATGAGGCCATGATGCAAAAAAAATTTGCATGATTTTGCATATCACAACTGAATGCTAACAACTGAAGTTGACATTTCCAAAATGGGAATCAATATCTGGGCTCCATCAAGGGTAAACTAAACCATGAAACCCATTTCATTTGTGTACACGAAATAAAATAAAATAAAAATAAAAATGTGGTCCCCAAATATATATCTTCTTCGGGATATGGACTGAGCATGGAACCATGCCCATTGCCCAGCCCGACCTCGGGAAACGGTGCCATTCCAAAGCCCATATCCTAATYGAAGCCCCACKAGGGCCTTTCAATTAAAGTTAAGTTAACTTATACTTAAGTTAGCAACTCCACGGACATTTTTTTTGAAATTGAGGCCTCACAAATGAAGTGTGTGGATTGGCTGAATGCTCAGCAGCATTCCCAGTGCTGGAGCACCATCAACTGAAAACAAATGTCTGCGCTTGAGGTTCTTGTAAAATATTTTAGACCAGGTCAAGGCATGGCTGCGAAAAGCAGGCACCTACATCACAGCCCCCAAGCACCAAAATGGCACCAAATTGGAGGTTCTCCTGCGTCTTCTCCACTTGGCAATTGCTAGAATTGAGACGCCCACCCAAACCCACGTCCTTTAGCCCACCTTTTAGCCGGATTCGCACACCTCACCCTTTTCAGTCAATGCCTTTCATTTGGGACTTCAAAAGTTAGGGGAGTTCCGTCAACTCTTGGCACCTCCAAGAGCTCTCCATTTGTCACCAAATATGGACCGGTGCAGATGCACCCCAAAAAACGGCGCCAATTTTGCAGCAATAGTGTTCCTTCTACACTAAGAGCAACCCCACTACACTAATGATGGTAAATACTGTTACCTACACTAATTGATTTAAAATAGCCATAAGTTTTTACTCTTAATGAATATTTTTACCAACTATAGGTACAAAGTTTTCCCAACTACAATACTATTAGGATCTATGCACTCTGTAAAAATATTCAAGAAGGGTAAAAACTTATAGCATTTCTAAAATAGTTAGTATGGGTAACACTATTTACCATCATTAGTGTAGTGAGTTTCCTATCCCTAAATTTATCCCTAAAAATTTAGGGAGAGGACCTCAAATAGAGATAGGGGTACGGAACCTTCACCGCACCAAGCTTTTCCAAGTTCTGTATCCCTAAATTTTACAAAACTCGCAAAAAGTTGCTCCCTCGGTTGCTCCCCAATTATGTATCGCGGGCTTCATTTGGAGAACTCGCCAGGTCTCAAGTGTTTATGAGGTCTCAAAAACAAATGGAAAAAGGGATACGGAACACGTGGTGGAGATGCTCTAATAGTGAAATTAGGTTGCCCCTCGCTATATAAAGAGTTATTGTTATTGTACAAGAACGCACTAAGGTAGGCATCCTCAAAGCGCCACAAATTGGTATTGTGCCCAATTACTATTATAAGGCTGGTCAGATTTTAATATTGTCTTCTTGGCAAGTGAAAGGAAGTTCCAATGCACAAAAGAATGCAACATTTGAATACAATATGCAATAGTATTTCTTCCACATAGGTACATAACTGAATTTGGAGGTGTATAAAGTGTAAAGACGGCGCAATATTGTCCAATAAGTCTTACACCCCCACTATGAAGTCCTACAAAATTCTCCTTTTAAATCCAATTTCAAGAACAACCGCTCCTCAGATCAAAAGAGTCCTACTCAATGTAAATTCTAGGTATGCATCATCAAATTATTCATCCATTGGATTCAACTTTCTTTAATAATAACTTAAAAAACTAATGGGTGAACAAAATTAAATTAAATGTAGCTAATAATCTAATTAAAGGTCTGTGTTGTGCCAACCTTGCTTTGCTTCTAGTTCTTGTCAATTGAAAAAGCTAATTGCACCTCAATCCTGTTGTACATAGCCCGGATGTACAATATTATCTAAAAACATGTTGTTTGTATATTCCCTAAATCTAAACCCTTCTTAGTAATGGTAACATATATATACAACTAATAGCAAATTCCTTTGTATAGTGAAGTATTTTGAGAATATTATATATCCAATTCATGATTTATTAGTGCAAAATGTGTATACATTTTGGGCCTCATCAAAACTTCATTCTATAGCACCCATTTGCAATAATTCCCTTTAATTTTTTGATCCCCTTAAAATCCCTATTCAATGTAGATGCAAGGCCCCTCTCCTTTGTTTCAACATCAATAAGAAAAAAATTGATAGATAGATAGTAAACAATAAATAAAAATAAAATAAACTAGGAAATTCAACTATATATGAGAGACTTTGAACACATCGGACTTGCTCTTATCCTAAATATGGTAAGGCCTTTCCAATCTTTCTTCCATGTAATTATCCACTATCCACTGAAAAGAGAGGAACCACTTCTTGCTCAATTAATTAGCCCCCCCTCCCCAAAAAATTAGTAGCCGTTGATTGTTAAAAAAGATTAAAGCACCCTCCTTCCCTGCCGTTGATCCTGATGAATATTATGGTACCATATTTATACCGTATTTATACGGAATACAAATGTGGAATACTACTACGGAAAACGGATCCAGATTATCCCATATCGATTGTCAAAGGACTTCGATTTCAAAAATACAAGAGTAGGGGGGTGCTGGAATTTTAAAATTTTCCAATCAAATTATTTTTCAGAACCCCCCTCCCTAATTTATTTTGAAGTGGGGGGTCCTGAAAAATAATTTAATCAGGAATGCATGCCACACTATGCATTCTATGCGTTCTAAAGACAGCACACACAAGTTGGTCCACTATCCACTCAAAAGAATCAACCTAGATCATAACATTGAGTAGCAAGCTCGGGCATTGCCTTGGCTCTACAATGATGGTGTAGAATATTTCACACCCAAAAATGTTCATCAGTAGCTAATTGGACGGATAGAGGATATGAGGTAACTCAACCTGCGACAAGCCAAATGGGAGTCAACCTTTCACAAGAAAAATTCTATTAATGGTGTATATTCCAATTCTAAAATGTGCACCACTAGAATAATTTTTTGCCTATAAAAGGGGTCGGGATGAACTAGCCCCCTCACTCGGCCCCTCAAAGTCTTAAACAAGGGTGCAAGTGTAAAAAAATGCCCCCTATTTTGCGCTTGATTATGCTTTCACCAAAAACACTCCAAAATTGTCATTTCTAGTACAAGTACCAAATTTTAGAAAAAAAAACATTTTTGAACACATGTAACTATATGATCTTGTAGTGAACTACTTTGGGAAGGTGTGGCAAAAATTTTTGATTTTTCCACCAAGTGAATTGCAAGATATTCACATTTAAAGTGACAAAAATCCCTTTTTATCCTTGAAGAAATCGGGGTAGCTCCACTTCAGAAGGCCACATTTATATTAAAAAAATGTTTAAAAGGGTTCTAACTCTTTGGATTCATTCTTCAAGTCAAGTTGGCAACACTCTTGAAATTTTTTAATTCATTTGGAATTGTACAACATGTAGGAAAAAAATAGTAAGTAGAAAGAAGTAGAGAATGGTTCAAAATACTAAATTGTAAAAACTTATTTATGAAATTGAAAAATGCCAATTCCATGGTTGCAATGATGTAAATAAACAATCTACACCTTTTTCTTTCTTTTTTTTTAATCTTTTTTCAAAATTATTGAAAAATGAGTTCAATAAAGGACTTCAAGGTTTAGTTTAGCATAGAGATTCCATGATTGTCCATAAACAAAAACTCTTCATAACTTTTGACTCGTTGATCCAAATGGAGTAATTTTAAGCTTTCCATGAATGTATAAATCTAGAAAGGCAATTTCAAATTTTTCTTTTTGAAAAAAGTCATTTTTTTAGACCTTTTTGGGCTGCCCAGAGATCAAAGAAAAATACATATCTTGGAATAATTTTTAACCATGTAGTCAAAAGTGATGAAAATTGTTGGGCCTTAAAGCTACTCTTTGGATACATGTTGTGTGAAAATATCAAAGAAAAAAATTAAAAAATCCTTTCGTAGTGATCTGCCCAAAATCACCATGTTGCCAAAAAAACGCAATTTGGTCCTTTAGGGGGTAATTTACCTTGCACTTCCCTCCTAATGAAACTAGGGCCTCTGATTGCAATTATGAAATCAAAATTTTGCAAATTTCATCATGCTTGGAAATTAAAAGCTTTCAGCTTTTTTATGAGGGACCGAGTGAGGGGTCAATTCACCCGGCCATAAAAGACTAGCTCCCATTTGGCTTGTCATAGGGTGAGTAACCTAGAGACCGTTGGATGTGGAATATTCCACACCATCACTTTCACTTTCACTTTAGACTTTAGATCTAAAAGGCAGCGCCAATGCATGCTAAGTTTACTGCATGTCATGATTACTGAACCAGTCCATGCAAGGCTCCCATCCTGACTCTCCAGTTAGTAAAGAAGAACAAGAGGGATAGATTTGTACGTAAGGGTTCGCCCAGGCAAAAATCGAATAAGGTGAATTGGCCGTTTCATTTGTAAAAAAAAAACCCAAAACCCCCCCAAAAAAACAAAAAACTTGGATAAGGAAATGAATGAATCATGGCTGGGAGCCAATGACTGACACCCAAATCCCTCCATCCAGTGAGTTCCAGATTGCATGATTGAATGATACATAAGGTAAGACAGCCCATTGCGGTTATTTCTTACACAATTAAGGTAGGAGGCTTGAATTGCGAGCGGTCATTTAGAATCGCTCCTATAAATGATGTTGGAATGGACTGGAGGTGGTTCTTGAATTGACCTTCATTGTCATTAAATGAATCGAGAAAAATATTATTTATTATTGCAAGAGCCAATCAGTCTCCTTTCTTTTCCCATTACTTTTTAGAAGTTGCAGTGAACACTTTATGAAAGACCTAGGATCACAAATAGGGACCTACAACACATCTCGTTTGAAAATTCATAACTAATTCAAAAATGATCCTAAAAATATGAAACAACTTGGGTTAGATGACAATTCTCCTTCTCTTTCAAGGAAAATTTATTCAAAAATATTTTGAGAAGTTTCACCTGCCCAAAATTCAGTCCCAGAGCTTAGATGGTCGGTTTATGGACCGACTACCTTACACACGCAGCCAATTGCCTGCAACAAAGGAATTCTGTCACAAAGGAATTCTGTCCGCGTAAAGACGTAACCAAATAAGTAACCAATTGAGGCCAAAAGTGAATTTGGTGCAATGATCATCCTTTTCATTTGTATCAAAAAAGAATCGAAAAAAAAAAAAAAATTTGGTCACATTCAGAGAAGAGCTTTGCTCTCATTTCGTCAGTCCTCAAATGGATGGGACTCAGGACTTAGCTTATGGGACTGCATTTGTTTCATGGGAGAGTGACACATGCGGCCTTTGGGAGACGGAAGGAAGAAGAGAATCCTTATTGCTATTGGTTGCTCGCCCAGTTGTTCAGACTTGAAACTGTGAATCATTCATTTGCCAATTTTACCCCTAAAGCACTAACATGCGGGTTTTTYGGGGCTACCTACCCATTTTGGGCATGTACGTGTGATCGAAGATTTTCATATTTTGGTCCACATTTTAATAGAAGGTGGGGACGAGGAATATCTTTCATATGTACTAAATTTCATGACATTTAGAAATGTGAGTCAAAATTTATGGCCTAATATGTTTTTATGGTTAAATCTTCAAGAGTGAATTTTAAAGATGGATATGAAAGTATTTATGGTTAAATTTTCTTACATATATTTTCAATCCATGAAGAGTATGTTAGAGGCAATTCAATCAGCTATGCTTCAAGGACATTGTAAGACAAAGATCCCCTTGTTGCCTTTGTTAACCCCTAAAGTACCATTTGCTCCTTCAGGGGACAAGGTAGATTTCGGGCATATATCTACAGTCTCAATTTTTGTCTTGATTTTTTGAAACTATTTTTGAAGATAGAAAAATTGTTTGGATTCACAAAATATAATTTTTTTTTTCAATTGGTGCCGGAGAACAAAAGTTATGCCCAAAACAACTCAATAGAGGGGAGAGAGGGAGGGAAGAGGGACAAAAAAAAAAATATTCAAAAATTTGAATTTAAATTAAAAAAAAAAAAAAAAAAAAAAAAAATCATAGTTTATATTTTGGTTTATATGGAAAGCATTGATTCATTCCATTTGGATTTGTTATCAGAGAGTTATGGACAATCTTGTTTTTTAGGCAATTATAAAATTTATTTCTGAATGCAATTTTTACAATTTTAAGAGAAAAAAAGTTCCACATGGTTTAGTTTGAATGCAAGGACAATATCACCATTGGGATTAGTGAATTTTAATTCCACCTTAGAGATATTAATAATTTTGATTTTCCTTCAATCTTGTACCGACTGCTATTCAATAATTTTTTAAAGAATAAAAATTAATTTAAAAAAAAAAAAAAAACTAGATTCTCAACACAATCGTTCACCAAAAAGATTTAAAGCTCAAAACTCTCTAGTGCAAAAAATTAAAGTTAAGAAGGTTCAGAGTCAAATAATCTTGTCTAGCAATGAGTTGCAAAACTTGTTTATTTCACTTTTAACCCCTAAAGTCCCATTGTCCCCTTGGGGGACAAAATGGTTTTCGGGTAGATACCTATGGTCTCAATATATGTCCTAATCTTCTGAATTTTTTAGAGAGGATAGGAAAACACCTTAGCTTTCCAAAAACATACTTTTTATTTCAATTGGAGTCCGGGAGCAAAGTTATGGCACAAATAGCCCTTTTTTTAGGTTGGCGGGCATAAATTAACTTTTAAGAAAACTTCAAATTAATTTTCTTTTGAATTCTTTTCAAATTAGTTGTATCTTTGCCTACATGGGATGCTTTGATTCATTCCATTTGGATTTGTTATGCAAAAGTTATCATTTAATACTTTTAGACATCAATTCTTCTAACAAAACTTCTTTTCGGATTTCATAGTTCATATACCAAAATTAAGTCCAAAATACAAAATTTCCTCCAACGAAATCAATGATAGAATTTTCTCATTAACTCAATCAATGTCATCCAAAAATTGATGTTGTAGATAATTTTGAGTTTTTTTAAATGGCAAGGTGACCATAAACTTTGATTTCAAAAGATAATATAAATGAAAAAATGCATTTCAAATACTTAAGATGCCAATAAACATGATATTTGAATAAAATTATGAATTTATGGATAATCAAAGTTTTATTGACTTCTACTACACTTCAAATTTTAAACAAACCTACTTCACTTGATATTGGTCAATTTACACAAAGTGATTGCGAAGCTAAAAAAAAGAATGCAAAAACACAATTTTTTAAATATTTTTTTGTAACATTAAGATTAATTTGAATGATGCCATGGTGCTTGATAATTTTTGTGCAAGGTCTTGAATATGATTCATGTTGAAAAGTAGAGTAAAGGAGAACTTGCAAAAATGAAGATTTTATGTTTGGATTTTTCTCAAGCCATAATTTATTTTGCCTCTATATCTACATTCCATCTTCTACTAGGTTCCTCTAGTTGGTTACTACTAATTGAAAAAATTCCTAATAATTSATTTAATATATCAATTAAAAAAATAAAAAATATTCTTAATGTGATGGATAGTATGAAGGASTTCTCAAGGTACTTATAGAGTTTTTTAACATCCAAAGGACCAAGTCTTTTTTTTCATCAAAACTCACTCCAAACTACCATCTTTATTGCAAAGAATAAAAACTTTGAATTTCTTTTGCAAAATTTATATCTAACCATAGGATCTTTACTAAAATTGTATAAAAATGTGTGGAAGAAATTTCAAAAAAGAATCTACATAGATTGAAAGATATTTGCATTTAAAGTGAACAAAACAATTTATTTGCAACTACAATAAAAGACTTTGAATCTTCTAAACTTAAAGTTTTTGTACTACAAATGCTGGTTTTAAGTATTTTTTATATTGAAGCATGGAGTTAATTGAGAGTCTACTGAAAAATTCAAAGATGCACATTTGATTGTTGAGATCTGGTGAGATTGTTTTACCAACCAAACTTAATCCTATGGACATGGAAGTTTATTTCTTTTGAACTTTAAAAATTGAGTAAAAAAAATGAATTCAATACATTATTTTCTCAAGAAATTTCAATCACTCTCTACAAATCAAAAAGCTCCATTACTCTCACATTGCCAATCCAAAGGAATGAATCAAAGCTATTCATGTAAATTAAATATAATCCATAAGAAACAATCTTTTTAAATATAGATAATAATTATATTTTTGGTCCCCAAAGCTCCATTTGGAGCTTAGGATGGCTTAGGATCCTATTAGATACCATTTGAAATAAAACTTATATTCCCCCAAAGCTAATGCATTTTCCTATCTTGAAAAAATGTTTCAAAAAGTGAGTCAAAACTCGGATTATAGAGATCCATCTAACTTTTATTTTCCTCTCAATGAAATAAAGGCCTTCTAGAGCTTAAATTGATATCAATATCTTTAGTTTGTGCTTAAGCACATAGTTTATTTTACAACTTTTGTTTCAAAACAATCAATCATATATTCTTTTAAGTTTCATCTTACAACATCTTTCCAATTTTGGGAAAATGAACTACCCTTGAACCTCAAGGGCGTAACTTGGGAAGTGAAATGAAGAATGCACCTATTGGTCCAAGAATGTGATCATTCTAGAGAAAGTGCCTTGGTGATAAATCTTGTCTTTTTAAGGTTAATCTTGGAAGGATGCAAAWGATGATTTGGTTCCACTAGATAGTCAAATAGACTTTGTGAATATTGAAGGATGGTTGATTTTCATCTGATTTTATGTGTGCAACTATTTTTGATTCTATATCCACATCATAGACTTAAGTTCAACATCTAAGTTGTTTTTAAAAATTCTATATGGGATAGTTTTCCCCAAAATGATATTCAATATAGTGTATTTTGATACGTTGAGTTACTTTTCTTAAAAATGTTTTTTTAGTAGAACTAATAAAATAAAGCTTTTAAATCGGAGTTTCTATTCAATTTGAATTTTTTCCAAAATTCTTTAAAATTTCATTGAAGCTTGAAGGTGAGGATCTATAACCACATTTCTAAATACAGAGTGAAGCAGAAATTATATTTGTATTGTAATGTTCTACACAACAAAGTCCTTCTATTCTAAAAATTTCAGATTTTTTGAGCATAATTTGTACTCCGTATTTGATAAGAATGATCTCTATTTTTTCTTCAAAAGTTCATGGTAATTTGAAATCCTTACAAACAAAATTGAAATTTTTTAGTTCAAATATTAGACATGTGATTTCATTTTCGAACACAAATCCAAAAAAATTCACTAGTAAATTGCAACGAAATGGAGGGTACAGAGTGATGGACTTTCAAGATTGACTACACGGTCACATAATTAGTATCAACAGGAAAAGCTTCATGGACAACTCCTCCAATGTATGTATAAATAGAATGAAAAAGCAAATCCTCTTCCCAAGTGAAGTCAAGTCAGTACAATGAAGTAACTATTCCTAGAATCACACAATCCAAGATGGTATCTATTACTATATTGAAAAACTTTTGTAGGATCTTTTTGATGGTAAAAAGTGATTCTAGATTCTCTCAAAATGCATTTCTTGGACACCATGTAAAAAATAAACTATAAATTTTTTCATGAATAGTGGACGTGCATTTTAGGCAAGAATCTAGATTGTACCAATTTAGAAAGGCGTTGAAATTAGGTGTACTTACCTTCAATCAATCTGAAAGTACTTCCAAAGTTCCAATTCCTCATCTCCTGGCTGTTTCAAAGAAAAAATAAATAAAAAAAATAAAGGTGATCTTCCTATCTTTAGTTTCCGCTTCAACCCAACCTAACCTGTCTGTTTGATCCGGCACCTTCCTCCCCATTTCCTCCGCGGCACAGGCAGGCAGGGCAAGCGCTCTCCGTCCGTCCGTCCCGTCCGGTCCGTCACTGCCTCGAAAGTCGAAACAGTCCAGTGTCGACGCCTCCCGGCGGCACGGCCTCCACACCTGGCTGCCGGAAGCTGCCGCCGCGGGTCCCGAAAGGCGGGCCCCGTCAGCCATTTCCCGGCAACCAAACGTGCACATCCACATCGACTACGCGCCTCGGTCCCGGCGCCGCCTGAACTGAAAGGCTGCTGCAAGTGCAAGTGCAAAGTGGCGATGGAGCTCGACGATCGATGAAGGACGGAGAGCGTCCGCATGATTGATTCGTCCACCACCACTCAGGCGTCGCCGGATCGCCCATTTCAGGACGGGCGGACGGACGGAGCCACGGAGGCTGCGAGACTGATGACTGGCTGTTTACGTTATGGGCTCTATCTGGCTCTCATGCGAAAGCTTTGAAGACGGATGCACTTTCGGAAGTCTTCGACGCAGCTGCGATGAACAGGACTGCCATGCAGAAGAATAAGTTCCAGGAGTCAGTCAGTCAATCAATCATGAATCCCGAATCCATTTCAGTTACAGTGCRGTACATTCTCAGTCAGAGATGAGTCAGGACTGAGATTGCAGACTCCCAGGCAACTGAAGGCAAGAGAACGATGATGAGAAAGAAGGAGCCCGTGAAGGAGACGACGGACAGACGGACGGACTGCGTCCTTGCGGAGCGCAGTCGCTCCCAGAATCTCCGGAACTCCACCGAAATCGATTCGCCCGGGTCTCGAACTGAACTGAACAGTGTGTTTTGAAGGCGATTTGTGGAAAGTACGGTAGTACATAAGTGCTACGAGCCTCTGCACAATTTGGAAGGGTGACAATTTTTTCCCCCATGCACTCGTGTATAAAAATGTGTCTCCTATTTTGGATGGTCAATTTTGTATTTTGTGACTTTGTATAATGTGGAATTCAGGGGCTAGGATTCCAATTACGAATTCCAATTTTGGAAGTGTAACAACCCGTACTAAGGTATACCAACCCATTACCGTTTGATACCAACCCATTACCGTTTGGCACCCAATTTCATGAATAGACTAGCCCAAGTCCATCACCCACTTTTGGAGTTTTGGGCTTTTGGCCCCCATTCCACTTAAAATCTCCTTCATTTTCCTTCATTCTATGACAAAATCACGGATTTTATGACAAGATCGGATAACATTAGGCGGTTTTAGGTTGGTTGTGAGTTGTTTAAGACTCTAGTTAAGAGACGATTTTGTAATTTCAGGGGTGATCACTTCCAAAATTCACAAGAAAATTATAATTTTGATGGGAAAGTTATAATTCCACTTTAGTTTGACTCATGAAACAAGCGCACACCTCTGAAGAATATGTGCCTTTCTTAGAATTGACCCCAAAACAAGCAGATTACAAATCAAGGTGGTAATAGGCTTGTCTACCTTAGTCCTACTAATACTAAGTAATTGAATAGGCTTGTCTACCTTAGTCCTACTAATACTAAGTAATTGAATAGGCTTGTCTACCTTAGTCCTACTAATACTAAGTAATTGAATAGTTATGTTGAGTTTAGTTCCTAGTGAGTGGTTCTAGAGTGGTGTGGCTAAGGTAGTAACCAACCCTTTATTTATGGCACCATTTCAAAATGAATGTCTACTTTTTGCCAGATAAAAGTAATCATTTTTTGCTAGAAAACTTTCATTTCTATTAAAAATATGGATGAAATTTCCATACTAGGATGAAAAAGTGTATGAATTGGATTGAAAAGTGATTTTTGGTCTGAAAGATGGATATTTGAAGAAATAAAATGCTACACCAAATTTCAAGTGATTGCCATCTTGTCACTTTTTCAAATTCCACGCCAAAAGGGATGGTAGTGAGTTATTATTATTATTATTTTTTTAATTGCAGTGTGCTGCCGTGGATTGGCCCCCTTGCTCAACCACTCCAAGTAATTCCAGGGGTGCAAGTAAAATTATAAAAAAACTACTTTGGACTTGATTAATTTTTCCTTGCACACTCATCTTCGACTAATTTCGGATCATTGAATGCAAATATGAATTCAGAACTTGCAAATTCTATCATGCGTGGAAAATAAAAAAATCAGGGTTTTCCCGAGTGACTGACCGAGGGGGCCAGTTCACCCCGGCCCCGTGGACTGACGCTTGGGGACTGTCAGTGAATGTGGATTGTGGCGGGAGGTCACGGCAGGTAGGCGGGCGTAACGGTTGTACGCTGGCACAACCCCTTATGGATAACTAACATAAAAGGGACGACGTGGGTGCCGCACGCCAGCCAAAGACACACCAGGACTGCCGCTGAGTGGACTCCCGGCCACGGCAGGCCCAGGGAGGGAGGGCAAATGATTTCCAGTCTGGAAAAAAGGAAGATGCCTCCGGGCCAACCACTTAAGGGTTGGGAGTCAGTTGGGACAAATAAAAATGAGCTTAGTTGTAATTCATAGAAATGTGACCTCGTGAAGCCTTGAAAAACGAATCCAAAGGAGTACCACCAATTTGGACATTTTTTCATAGAAATGTGACCTCGTGAAGTGCACTTGCCTTGTTTATCATAGGGTCCAAAAATGACTTTTGTTAATTCAAACCCTAATATCTTGCAATCTATGTGGTGAAATTTTCTAAAAATTTTCCTACATCTTTTCAAACCGGTATACTACAAGATCATGTGGTTAGATGTTGTTCTATTTTTCAAATTCAATGGTAGTTTTGAAGCATTCTTGGTGAGAACCTAGTCAAAAACCTTTAGAGGTTAAAAGGAAGTGTTGTGCCTTCTTTTAGGCCCTCTATTTTAAAGTGTGTATTGGAAGGTGGACTGCTTCTCAATCGGACACAATTTAGGAGCTTTGTAGAAATTTAGGAGCTTTGTAGAACCTTGTCAAGTGACTAGTTGAGGCAAATTATGTGCAAATGTGATTTTGGGGAGGGGAGTGGGGACAACAATACACCAATTTTATTCGAGCTAAGGCTAGGTCGCATGTAGAGTTTAAGGTGAAAAACTCCACACTTTTCACCCATTGAATAAATATAAAAATTTGCTTCGTATTGTAGGTGAGTCAATTTTGTATTTCATGTCCCCACAGCAATACCTCATCGGGGATCCTTGATTCCAACCATGAGTCCCAAGTTTCCAAATTTTATCTTCTGGGTGAAGGTAAAATTCCTTCAATTTCCCTGTAGAGTGAAAATCCTACAAGCCCAAATGTGGTTTAACCTTTGCCGGACTTGGGATCTTTTCTTTCTTGTTATAGTAACTTTGCAACCCAATGATGAATCCATAAAGTTAAAAAAGAGCATAAACAATCAGCATCTTTATCTTACACCMTAGCTCGCCACCTGAGTGCGTTGATGTGTAAAAAATTAGTAAATTAAGTTACAAAGACTGCTCTGGAATCTCAGTTAGAGCCGCAATCCGTAGGGGTTAATAATAGGATGCGTGGGCAAATGCGAGTTCCGCCTCGACCCTCGGGCCGGACCTCAGGATGCTTTCCGCGGTGGTGGTGACGGGCCTTATCTGGCTCTCTCACATGCCTTTCCATGCCCTCGGTGTGGTCCTTCCCCCGTCCGCCGCGTGGTTTCGCTCGCGGACTGGGTGGCACGCGCAGCCCTCCATCTGTGCAAGCAAACGCAATCTCTCTCAGTGGATGACGACGGACGCGTGACGGACGCTTCGGGGGAATTCAGTCGAGCGTCACTGCCTCTCACTCGTTCACTCCCTGCATGGACGGCGCTCCCGTGAATCCGTCCTCTACTACAGTTGGTCTCATCATCATCATCCCCTTACTAACTTAAAGCTTATTTATTTATTTATTGGGATCCTACAGCATCGGTTCCACGCAACCTGATAGTCATCAGGCAGTCAATACCGTTGCGTTGCGGCTTTCGAGCGCGCAGGACGGACGGATGGACGGACGGAAACGAACTGCTCTCACATTCTTCACATGCTGACTTGGGGTGGAGGCGCYCCAATCGCGCCTGCAATGAGGTAAGTGCGCAAAGGGCCACTGGAGGCCGCACGCCCCTTCCTTCTCGATTTGTGTGCGCGAGGGGAGGCCTCGATTCGTGGGAAGCRCACAATTTGTGGAGAGTGCTAGATTWGTGGGTGGGGAGGTCTCGAGTTGTGCGTAGCGTGGCATTGCGGAATTCTGTGCCAATTTTCAACTTTGGTGTGTCGTGAGTATCGGACTCGTGGTTTGGGAGGTATATATGGTAGTGTTACTGTGACAATTGGGAGTTTTTAGTGTGAGAAGATTTGGGTTTCTTGTCTCGGTCATCGAAGGCTTTTGTGATGGTTTTGGGGCCGGGTGTGGTGGTGCGTAGGTTGGCCATAGCTTGTTCTTGGCGAGAGAATTCGACTGACTGTTGACAATGAACCTGCGCCTTAGTGGATTGCACCGGCTCATGGTTTTCTTGCTCCTCTTGACGCTCCTGTCTGTTTCCAAGGTGCTGCACACCTGAATGCAAACATCGCGKCTGARGTTTGACGACTGTCGACGTTCTCTGTTTTCTTCTAATTGCCTCACGACGTCTCCCTCTTCAGCTGGTGAGTGCTCTTATTTTCCTTTACTTACAGGTAGCTTTCAATGTGGGTGGGTTGGGCTCCGTTGTGCGTAGCGCGCACAATTGTTGTTTCCGATGTTTAGTAATGCGGGTTGGGCAGCAGGTGTGTACCGAAATGGGGAATGACCGCGAATCCCCGCAGGCGCAAGTCCTGGCGGGACTGCAGAGATCGTTCCAGCATAAAGAAATCCCCTGTAGCCTCTTGTACGACGACCGCGGCTCGGAGCTTTACGAGATGATCACCGAATTGGAGGAGTATTACCCGTTTCGCGTGGAGGAGTTTCGCCTCAAGGACCACTGTGACGAAATCGCCGCGGCCATCCCTGACGAAAGYGTGATTGTGGAGCTCGGGTGCGGCACTGCTCGCAAATCGAGCATCGTCTTAACCGCCGTGCAAAAGCTTCGCGGAAGGTAGCACTCTACTGCACAACCACCGTCTCCCTCAGTTGTGCGTGCGCGCAAATTGGATTCGAAATAATCTTGTGCATGATCCTCCCCAGGTGCAAGTTTGTGGGCATTGATGTGTCGCCCTCGTTTCTTGCCGAAGCACGCGCAAATCTGGTGGAACAGGGGATTGCGCCCGAGTGCATTGACATGGTGGGAGACGAGTACATACAAGGGCTGAAGAAAGTGCGGGCGATGCAYCCTACCGCGAACCTGTGCATCATGTGGCTCGGCAGCTCCGTGGGGAACTTCGACAACGCGGGCGCCATCCAATTCTTCCGCGACATCTCCGCCGCCATCGGCACGCGGTGCCAAATCTTCCTCTGCGCTGGTACGCCACTCAACTTACTCTAAACCCAAAATTGGGAAAACATACTGCTGCTCACCCTCCTGCATCGCGAGCCCTGATTTCTGTATTCTGTGGATCCTATTGCAGACATGTGGAAAGACACAAGAAAGCTCTACGCCGCGTACCACGATCGTCCCGGCGTGACGGAGCTTTTCATCAAGAACGGAATGCGCTGCGCACTCGCGTTGCTCAACCACACCACGTCCGAAGCCGAAGAGGCGTCGTGGATTTACGAAGTGGTGGTGAACAAGATCTTGCGGCGAGTGGAGATGTACCTCACTTTCACGGAGGAGCTTTCACTCCCCGCGCACAAGATTCACATCCGTCGCGGCGAGCGCATTTTGGTGGAAGTCTCCCGCAAGTTCACCGCCGGGGACTTCAACCGCTTGGCGAACGAAGCGGGGTTTCACATCGACGTTGCSTGGCGAGACTCCATGTGGGGAATGCAGATGCTCATTCCGTTTCGAGACGCGTTCCTGCGATGCTGGGCTCAGACGGACGAATTCTTCCAATCCGTCCCAGATTGGTGTGAGAAGCCTATCGACGTCCGCCACCCGTTCAAATTCTACTACGGCCATATCCAAGCGTTCTCTAAGCTCAAGCTCCGTCCAGACGAGGCGTCCACCCCGATGGACATTATGTTCTCGCGAGGCATCGACCCCAACATAGTTGATCCTACCAAGTGCCACTCGCATCCCGAAGTGCCCCAGGTGTGGCCAACACGTGAGGACATCGAGAYGTATGTACAGAAAACTAGAGGCGGGCTCCTCACCGCCTTGGCGAACAACGAAATCCCCTCGAGGCTTGTCATCCTCGCGATCGAGCACGAGTACATGCACTTGGAAACCCTAGCGTACATGCGCGCGCAGAATCGCAAGGCCA